>OZ018320.1:75346161-75510660 GCA_963969495.1 Ceratothoa steindachneri
GTATTAGCACCCACTTTAAATTTCTGAAGTTCCAAGGACTCAACAACAACACTAGGAAGTTCATTCCACAGTTTAGTTGTGTTAGGAATGAAACTTCTTGAAAACTGTGTTGTGTTGAATCTCATAGGCGTAAAGGCCCTACTATTGGCATTTAGTACACCTCTGGTAACTCGTTGAGGGGCATATAAATTGGGCAGATCGTGATGCAGTGGATGATCTGCATTGTTAAAAATTTTATATAAGATGCATAAGGAGCTTATTGCTCGCCTATGCCACAGATCAACTTTGAGGTCAGGAATTAAAAATTTTATTGCTCTCAAATTTTTATCTAATAAATTAAGATAAGAGTTGGCTGCCGAACTCCAAACAGGGGCGCAATATTCAAAACACGGAAGAATAAAAGCATTAAAACAATTTTTAAGAACAGTCTGCTCTCCAAATACTTTGTAAGATTTCCTCAAAATGCCAATTTTTTGAGCAATAGAGGAGGAAATAGATCGAATGTGATTCTCAAAAGTAAACCTAGAGTCAAGCATAACTCCAAGCAACTTAAAAGAATCACATATGGAGATGGGAATGTTATTTATTAAAAGATCTGGATGGGGAGGATCTAGTGTTCTGGATCTGCTAACAATCATACTCTGGGTTTTCTTTGCATTTAACTTCATGCCCCATGAAGTGCACCAAACATTTATCTTAGCCAGATCTCTATTTAAAGACTCTGCAACCGATGCTCTCAACTCAGGAGATGGGACTGGGGCTATTAGAGTAGCATCATCAGCATAGGCTATAAGTCTATTTTCCAGTCCAAACCACATATCATGGGTATATAAAATAAACAGTAGAGGACCAAGAACACTGCCTTGTGGTACACCAGATAGCACCTCTCTCTCATCACTAAAATTATTGTCAACATAAACCTTTTGATGTCGATTTGTTAAAAATTGTTCAATAATATTTAAAAATACACCACCTACTCCCAACTGCTTCAACTTAAATATCAGGGCCTTATGATTGACACGGTCAAATGCGGCACTGAAATCCAGGCCAACTAAGCGAACTTCTTGACCAGAGTCTAATGATTTTTGGACAATGGTGGAGACTGTGAGAAGTGCATCACAAGTGCTCAGACCCTTACGAAATCCAAACTGTAAAAAGGGAAACAGACGATTAAGCTCGGCAAATGTACTTAAACGTTTAGCTAGTAAACGTTCAAAAATCTTAGATAGAACAGGAGTTATAGAGATGGGCCTATATTCAGTAGGGTTAAAACTACCACTTGCACTTTTACATAGTGGAGTGATGTTACCAATTCTCCAACATTCGCAAAAACTACCACTCCTCGCCAGCTTCCGAAGAATAACGGAAAGCTTGGGAGCCAAATACTCTGCAGTTTTCTTAAAGAATAAAGGGAATATACCATTTGGGTCAGTACCACCATAAGCATCCAGATCAAGAAGTAACTGTTTTACTTCACTTGAACGGAAAGCAATCTTGTTTAACCTTGGTTCAGGGAAACAAGTGTCAGGTAGAGTTAGATTCTCATTACTTTGTTTATTATCAAAAACATCAGCCAACAGTGTTGCCTTTTCTTCAGGACTAAGGGTAATGGAACCATCAGGTTTAAGAAGGGGTGGCATAGATGAATCATTCCCAAAAAGAGCAGACTTGAGAGTGGTCCAGAATTTGTGGGAATTTGCTGTGCGCTGAAGAGTTCCCTTTGTGGTAGTATTGAATTCAACTTCAGCATTATTATATACCCTCTGAGCTGCTGTTCTGTAGTGCACATAATTATCCCATAGAAAGGCAGATCTACTCCCCTTCCACAGGTTGTAGGCTTCTTGTTTCTGCATATGAGCCCTCTTACAGTCATCATTAAACCAGGCTTTGTCCTTAGTGCGATATCTGATCATACGGAATGGAACATGTCTATCAATAATTGAAACAATTTTATCATTCAAAATACGAACTGCTTCAACCTCCTTATATATTAGTGGCCAGTTGATCCGGGAGATATCATTTAATATATTGCACCAGTCTACTTGAGATTTGATGAATACTTTGCTTGTATGAGCTATATTAGGAATAGATTGCTCAATACAGATAGTTATAGAAATTGCACAGTGGTCAGAAGTTCCCACAGGAGGATCAACAGCACTTGTAACGACTCCAGGGGAATCAGTGAAAACCAAGTCAAGGCAGTTCCCAGATGAATGGGTAGGCTCCCTAATGACTTGCTCACAACCCGACTCACACGCAAAATCATAAGCCCTGATACCATGACAGTCAGTAGGGGAGACAGAAGACAGCCATTGCCTATGATGAGCATTGAGGTCTCCCATAAATACAAAGCAGGCTTTCCGGTCATTTTCCTGTACCTTGGCCATGGCAAGGAGCAGACAATCAAAAATAGTATCATCTAAGTCTGGATTGCGATAGACAGAAAAAAGATAAAAATTATTTTGCTTACCACATACTTTCATAACTTGCATCTCATGGCAAGAACAAGCATAGGAGGTCTTTGAAGCAGAGTAACCATTCCTAATGTAAACTGCCAATCCTCTAGCCCTAGGAATGGCATCACGCCTAAGTAAAATTGGTTTTTTGAAGCCTGGTATAAGTAGTTCAGAGACATGCCTCATATTTGAAACCAGGGTCTCTGAACAGAGTAAAATGTCATGAGACTTGGATGAAGCAGTCAAGTCTTTAATATTGGCATGTAGGCCCCTAATATTAATATAGAGTAGACGACATTTTATCTGACGAGGATGACCAGGTCCAGGGTTGAGCTCAATATCTCCTGATAAAATTAAAATCGATATTAAAAAAACAATATTAGCAACAAGATCTTCAACAAAAATAACAATTTGTACAACAACAACAACAATTTGTACAAAATTATTCAATAGCAAAACTTTCATTAACTGAATATTATATGTCGGAAAAAAACTGGTCAACATGATGGAGCCGACACATCATGCAAGGCAAAATTCCCTTCAGGACGCCACAACAACTGAGGGAGGACAGTAATGATGACTTTGGAATGAAAAAGAATAAAGAAAAGAGAAAAGAAAAGAATAGACCAAGGCAACCTCTTGAAAAGCCATCAGAGCCTCTTTGCTCATCTATTAAGCCTGCCCTACACACCATTTGAGTAAAACAAGAGGAGGAATGAAAAATAGGAAAGTATGCCTAAATGTACCCTTAGGCAGGGATCTCAAACACAAGAGAGTGGAAGACCATGGTACAGAGGCTATGGCACAATCCAATGCATGAGAACACCAAAGAAGAGAGAATCTGGTCAGGAGAGGCAGAAGCATCAATGGGAGGAAGTTTGGAGGCCACATCATTAGATAGGGAGGGAATATCAATGGAGGCAAGTCGACGGAAAGGCTTAGGATTATGAGACAGCTGGGGAGGTATATAAAATGGGATAGAGAAGTTGAATTTGATAAGGAAGTGATCAGATATAGCATTGGACAAATTTGTAGTCATCAGGTTGGAAATAAGACAGTCAGAGATTACAAGGTCTAAAATGTTACCGTGAGAGTGGGTAGGGGAAGAAACATGTTGGGTGAGGGAGAAAAGATCAAGGATTTCAGAAAAGGCTTTGAAATTAGGATTGTGGCCAGGAAGGTTGGAATCACCGAGGATTAGCAGCGAACCAGTGGGGAAGAGGCAAGCGAGGAGGTTACTAAATTCATCAAGAAAAAGCTCGAGGGAGGAGCTGGGGGGGGGGCGCAGTAGAGAACTAAGATAGTTAGAGAGGGGGTGGAATCAGAGACATTGATGAGCGCCTCAAAAGAAAGAAGAGGGAGAGAGGGCAGATTATTCAGAAGGAATGAGGCACTGTGGATGAGAGCAACTCCACCACCGTGAGAGTTACGGGAGGTATGGGAGCGGACGTAAGATCAGGGGTAGCGAGATTTAAACAGCAAGCAGAAGGGGCAAGCCAAGTTTCCATTAGTCCAAGGAGAGTGCCTTGAAGTGGGGGACGAATTTTAAGGAAATTGGGAGATGAAGTTTGAAGAGCGGCTGGAGTTGAACGACCATTTCAGAGTGGTAGAAGTTCGAGTGTCAGGAAATGAAATGCAAATGCGTCAATGCGATTAGCTACGATTTCTCTCGATTTCCCTTAATTCACATTAAACTATTTCATTTGGCACAAGAGGCAAATTCCTGTCCATCCCATTGACTCAAATTTATTACTTTGATGTATAAGACAAACACACTTTATATATATATATATATATATATATATATATATATATATATATATATATATATATATATATATATATATATATATATATATATATACATATATACACATACAACCATATGTATATATATATATATATATATATATATATATATATATATATATATACATATGGTTGTATGTGTATATATAGGGTGATGCTCTATCATAATACTGTTTTCATGCCCTATTACAACTACACAGATGTGTTACACCGCTAAAATCGTATTACTGTGCTTGGAAGAGTTCTGTGATTCTTTAGTTCTGTTATTTAATGAAATATTCTAATAGAATTTGTAGCTTGAAGGACGGTTTTATTATGTTATGATTATTTCAAGGTAGGTTATAATTTTAGTCCTATTATCTTATTATATTATTTTTTAGCATTATTAATCTATTATCACTTGCTATTTTTATTTCATTATTCTTATTTATCACTTTCTGTTACTATTTAAGTAATATTATTTTGGTCTCTCTTCCTATGGAAATGAAAGCCTATTACATTTGGACCCCAAAAGGCCCGAAACTTTCTCTAATTGGCTAAACCAATTTGTCATCTGGGAAAGAAGACTAAGGAAAGAGGAGACGACAACTAATTCGAATTGTTGAGTTTTAAGTCGTGTGCACGCCACTCTATGTCGGTCGGTCGGTCGGATGGTAACTAACCATTTTACTTTACAATGAACTTTTGAAAGTTTTGAAGGTCGTAATTTAGTTAATTATTTTTTTTTTCAAAATTATTGAAATAATTGACAGCACGTGACTTAAGTCTGTTGACCCTTTTAAAATAGGATTTGGTTGGTTAATATAAAAACGAATGGTAGTTAATTACGAGGCATTTCCATCATTACTGCAATCGCAGTAGTTTCTGATTCAATGGTAACCATTCCTACTCTTTTGCCACTGGAGCGATTAAGAGTGGTTTACGACCAGGAAATTTAGTGTCAATCCGAGACTATTGTTTACATCATTGGTCCTCCCCCTGCCCAATTGCCTATTTGCATGACCTTATTAACTGTGTGTTAAATAATTATTATTGTTTTACACAATTGTTTATAACTTATATTCCTCATTTTAGTCGCGTGGTCGCGGCTATATAGGTTACAATGTAGGTCCGTAAGTCGGTCGGTCGGTCAGATGGTAAGCATTTTACCTTTCAATGGGTTTTTGGCAATAACATCGTAACTCTTCGGCGATTTTAACTAAATTTGAAACCCTTTTGTTATTTTACATTCTCTTTCGGATGATATAATTACCAATGTCCTCCCAAGTTAGCCCGAGAATTATTTGGCAGTAACCTCGTAACTATTCTGCTGATTCTAACGTAATTTGAAACCCTTTTGTTGTTTTACATTCTCTTTCGAATGATATAATTGCCAATGTCCTCCCAAGGTTAGCCCGAGAATTATTTGGCAGTAACCTCGAAACTATTCTGCCGATTCTAACGTAATTTGAAACCCTTTTGTTGTTTTACATTCTCTTTCGAATGATATAATTTCCAAGGTCTTCTCAAGGTTAGTCTGGAAATGATTAAAAGTTTTGAAGGTCATAGGGTCATAAGGTCATAACTCAAAATAACTGAGAGCACGCGACCTAGGTCTGTTGACCTTGTTAACTGAAGATATTTACATAACAATGTTAATTAACCATTAAATCACCGTTGTATCGCCATTTACTATAGGGAAGAGAATTAAGGTTTCCTTCCTTGGTCTCCCTTTATATCGATTGATTTCTGGCTTCACCCTTCCCCCCCACCCCTCACATAGGTCAAGCAAAGCCAGTTCGGGCATGGCTAGTCATCGAATGGGGTATCCAATTATCGAGGTAGCAGCCATCCGCTGAAGATAGGCATGGTTCAGATCTCACGTTAAACTGTACGTCTCCACTGAGATAGGAATCATACAGTATGGAACCATGGTAAAATAGGCCGAAAACAACAATCCCCGAGGAGGAGTGGAAAAATTATGCACTGCTCTTCCTCTTGGATTGGCGTGGATTCGGACGAGGATTAAATCCATTCCAAGTTACGGCCAGGAATTTCTTATTAAATTGCGCCATTTAGGTCTTTTTAATGACTTAATTAAATGGTACTCAGATGGTACAAGGCCAGAGGAATATGGAGGAAGGAGGAAAAAATTCCCAACCTGACGCAATATTTCTTTTCTTGGATCAAACGTGCCACGTGTATGTGTGTATTGTCATGGTGGATGAGCAGTAAAAGAAGTTTTTTTTTCAAGAGATTCATTTAAAAGTTGCAAGTGTTGAACAGTTAGGTCTGAAGTCAATGTTTGTTTATTAATGAAGAGCTCATACATGAATATGTTCTTTCACACCCTGATAAATATAAAGCTTATCTTCCTCCCGTTGCAGAACGCGTGTAGGAATGAGTTTTTGTTTGCGATTATACCATTGTTTTTGCTGCTTAGGATTGCAGTAAAGAACCAATCTTTTTATCTCCCGCCACAATTCTCTCCAGAAATGGCTCGCCGGCATTGCCAGCCAATGAAGCAATTTTTACACGTAAACATTGTTCATGTGTCGCACAAACACCATTTTCTGACCTTAAAAAAGTGCTTGGACCTTACTAACCTAAAATATAAGTAGGCGAAGCTAGCCTAAAATGACCTAGGCATTATTACAGCTTAAAAACATAAATAGGCAACATTACGCTTAAATACGACCAAGCTATTAGTAATCTTTAAACAACTTCCAGCAAATTTGTAAATAGGTAAATAACTTAAAAACACATTTTTATGTTTTAAAAAACGTATTAATTTATTTATGAACAAACTAATATTAAGTAGTAAAATACTTTTCATTACTTGAAGAAAGGCTTATGTCAATGGACCCACCCCCTCCTATAAAAATGAAAGTAGCGAAATAATATTAGATTACCATGAACGAGTCAATTGCTTCGTAGGAGCTCCTTCAGAAAACGTCTAAGATTAAGATAATAGTATCTAGAAAAGCAAGGAAATCAATGAACCCATCACAATAGTTGAACCTTTGCGGTTGTCATAGTTAGGACTATTTTTAGTCGCAATTTTAGAGCTCATTAATAGTACTTAATAAAAGGTTGCTCTTCTTGAAGTAGACAATTAAAGAAGGCATCAACATTTACCAATTATTGTTAAAAAAGTTATTCCGTATTCTTGATTTCTTAGTAAACTTGTCACATCAGAATTTGGGATCTGTGTTATCTTTTTACCTGCGTCGAAGCGCCAGGTCAAAGCGCCGCTCTTTTGTCAAAAGGAGCAAAGTTCAATTGTACCCATTTAGAGCTATGAAATGACCCATATGGCCATGGGGCATAGGGTTATTCACCCCGGAGATTTCAAATCCGCCATCGGATTTGGCGCTGGGTGGTGCCAGCCATCTAGTGGCAGAAGCCTCATTTAGCCATTCAAAGGCACTTGTAAGTGATTTCAACCATGGGAAACCATCAATGCAATTACCATTTATCATTTTATCACAAAACGCCGCAAGTCATCGGAGGGACTTTACCTCTTGTTTATGTCTATGTATTTATCAGAAATTTAAAAAAGAGGTAAATAAATTATAGTTATCAAAATTATTCTTCTGATATTTATTCCCTTTCAATTTTTAAAGAGAGCCTTATTCAGCAGCTTATCCCATAACGCCTGATCTGTACAGCTGTATTCTCCCAGCTGTTTGGGTTAGGGGGCTCTGTACAGCTGGCTTCTTTTATCTGTTTTAGTTCGGGGCTCTGCACAGCTGGCTTCTTTCAGCTTTTTTGGGTTAGGGGCTCTGTATAGCTTTTTTTCTTTCAGCTGATTTGGTTTGGGGCTCTGTACAGCTTTATTGTTTCAGCTGGTTTGTTTCTGGGCTCTGTACAGCTTTATTGTTTCAGCTGGTTTGTTTCTGGGCTCTGTACAGCTTTATTGTTTCAGCTGTTTAATTTATGGGCTCTGAGCAGCTTTATAATTTAAGCTGTTTTATTTTGGGGTTCTTCTTATCTGTTTTTTTTTTCAGGCCTCTGTACAACTTAATTCATTCGTTTTGGTTAGGGACTCTTAAATTGACCTACATTCTTTAAAGTACCACTTCCCCTACAAAATTATTTCAGGATCCAATATTGACCTACAGAGTGGAGTTACTTCTCGATCATGGCTCTAAAGTTGCTTTTATTGCAGCCATATCCTTCTTTTTGAGACTTTTGGAACCCCTTGTACTTTTATTCTCTCCATTTTGAACCCATTAGCTTTTGCATAAAGGCAAAAAGGCGTAATTCATAATAAATTGGATCGATGGATGTTTTTAAACACCGGTTGGCCTTCTCCCACTCCATATATTATAAGTTAGTGAGGATGGGCTACCAAATCCTCAGCACGAGGACAAGAATATCTCAAAATTGCTTCTTGGAGTAGCTAAAAATAGTTTCGACTGTGGAAAATAACAGGCTTCCTCACGCAATCATATTTACAGCTGAGGTCAAAAGACTGACGCTTCCTTACGAATTTTACTCTACGCACTCACGCATGTACAAGTCGGTTCTTTTTAGTATTAGAAAAGAAAAATCCGTAATATAAATCATCTCTACACTCTTTTGTCTTGTAAATACTTGTATAGAAGCACCGCAGAACACAGGATCTAGGAAACTTTACCAAAAAATTGACAAGACGTATCAAAAAGTTATTAAAACAAACTACACAACCAACACTTTAGCAGGAAAATATTTCTCGCCAACACCAGTATTACTACAATGAAATCTGATGTCCCTCACCTTAAAATTCTTGAGGCTCACCTTGAGCTGAAGACAAAGTGAGGCAGCAAAGACCAAATTATCCATACCTTCTACTCCAACTCTTTCCATAGAGGTGGGCATAAAAAACGTCTCGGACAAACACCACAACGTCAAACATCACTCGTTTCATGTTTCAATCTTTGTACTGTCACTTTGCTGGTAAAAGAGGCAAAACAAAAGGTAAATTTCACACAAAACATCTTACGTGAGGTACTCTACCCTTTAGTTAAAGGATTCCTTTGACCAGCCGAAAGTTCACGGCAATGTGTGCTGGGAGTATTAAGGTGTTTAGAAGATATTGCCATAAACCAACCGCTTCTTAAAGCATCAAGGACTTGCCATAAAATCCTGTGCGTTTTAAGCATAAACCCTTGTTCTTCAGTCTATATTTCTTCTACATTTTTTAAGCATACACAGGCAAGTAATTAAAGTAAATATAATTATTAAATATAGAGTAAAACAAATATTTGCAAAAACATGAAAATTACCTGGTTACTATGGCAACGGTACCTATGATCCTTCATCGGGAATGGTTATGAGATGACTAACCACATACCAACATTGTCTAAATTGCAGGTTAATTCACACCTATAACAAATTCAAACCAACAATGTAGGCGCGTCAAAGTGTTGAAATTGTGTGAAAATTCATAGTAAAAATAAAATAAAATACTAAATTGAAGAGTGTACAAAATTGATAGTATAAAAATTGAATGATTGGTGTAAATCTTCGAATAGGAAGTTGTTTAATACAGAGGGGGCGAAGGACTTAACAAATTTCAGTGGTCAAGTTAAAGTTTTCAAATAATTAGACTCAAAGAGCTATCGATTTAGAACGAGAATTGCGATCTATTATTTCAGTGTTTAGACTCAAAGAATGGGTATAAATTTCAGAATGTCTTGACTCACTGAATCGTTACAAATTTTAGTATCTTGACTCACCTAATTGTTACACATTTGAGAATGTCTAGACTTACTAAATTGGTTCAAAATTCAGAATGTCTCAACTCACAGAATCATTACAAATTTCAGATGTAAAACTTTAAAATTCTTTTAGTAAAAACCTTTCGTTCCTCCCTCTTTATATGCGTTTGTAATCATTCCGATTATCTCGGGTGATAATTTAGTAATTGCACGTTTTCTCAGATATTGATAATTTATTTTTTGATTATTGATGAGGCGATACCAAAATAAATTCCCATTGTTAAAATGTGATTCATATTAATTGATCAACTTCTATTATTTATTATTATTCTATTAATATTCATATATTTTAAACAGAAACCCACCAGGAATAAATCAATTTGGAGAGTTGGGATTATAACAAAAGTGACGCTTCTAAAAGTATATAAGTGGTAATAATTACCAAGTGGTAATAACGCTTTCCCATAAAGTTTCATCAATCTAGAAATATGAAACTTTTATGTCGCTTTACATTCTCTTTCTAATGATATAATTGTCAAAGTCCTCCCAAAGTTAGTCCGGGAATTATTGAAAGTTTTGAATGTCATAAGGTCATGAATCAGAATAAGTGAGAACACACGACTTTGGTCAGCAAACGTTGTTTTATTTTAGATTTAATTAATGGCCGTTTTTAGAAATAAAATAAAAAAGGATCCAAGCCTGTAATTATGCTAACGGGGATCACTTTCAACCTTGTTTAGAAACTTTATTTATATTCATAAAATTTCCTGTTTTTTAATATTAAAACGTATTTTTGTTAATAAAAATAGAAGGGCACTGTGACATTTTGATCGCACGATATGAAAACTTAAAATATACCTAGGTCATAAATAAAGTAAGAGAAGAATATCTATTATTATTCAATTCCTCCAAAAAATTTCGTTCTTAAAATATAGTATTACCAGGCAATGGCTTCGCCACTCCACCCCTACGGGGGAGCTTACGCTTCGCTAGTAAGATTAAAATTTAAAATCCCAAATAAAAGCAGCCATGGTTAAATTTTTATAAATTTTCTGAACTTCGCCAATTATAATAATTTTAAAAAGGAATTCTAAATTAAATTTCGACCCTTTCAAAATATCACCTTAAAATATAGAGTTATAGAAGAAGAAAATATATAAAGATAAATTTTCTGAACTTCACTATTTGTAATTCCTTAGGTTTTAAAAAGTTCACAAAATTTCGATACTTATATTTATTTCTTAACTTCACCATTTTTTTTTTATATTATAAAAGAATTATTAGAAATAACTTTGATCAAAAAACATGTCATAACCATACTAAAATGAAATTATTATTTAATACTCAAAGAAATCCCCTTCTTAAATTATAGATTTGGTGATGATGATGATGAACGAACGTAATAATAGGGCCATCAAAAATAGAGGGAGATTTGGTAATCAATAAAGCAACATTGCATCCAAACCTGAATTCTCCTATGCACCATAACTATACAAACAAAGCCTTACAGATCTCTGAAATTAAAAAACAAAAATCTATGCTATTGGATTCTGGGGAAATAGGCTATTTATTAATATCCAAGGAACAATGGACGTCGATTGACTCTAATGCCTCACAAAGCACCTTAAAAACATAACTATATATTTGTGGGACAAAAATCGACATAATTATACGCACTCGCTAAACACGAGCGTTATCACTGAGCCGCATTGGACAACAACGTAACCTGAAATCTATTAAAATGTTACCCACTAACGAGTGTTGGCAGGACGCTCGAATATTCGATTCATACGCACTGCTGACTACCTACGGATAAAGCATTATTACTTGCTTAGCAACTTACTTTAAGCACCGCCTACATAGAAAAGAGCCTATTCTGGAAGTCTTTTGGTGAATTTCGGATTCATAATTCAATGAGGTCTTAAGCACCTCACTGCTCCCGTCCATTGACCTGCGTGGGAACCTGCTCGGATGTCTGCCATTCATTGATTTCGTCTTAACTATGCCGGCCACTTGGACTGACATATTAAAGGGCTTATGTGAAAACTGGTTTGAGGACTAGCCCACGGCGGAAGCATAAGTCAGAAATTATCTCGAAACTGGGGCATAACTACGAGTCCCGGACAGAGGAGAGATCCTTATCACCCGGGGGGCCCGGACAGCATCATAGAGGAAAGTAACACCCGTCTCTATGTAGTTGGATGCAGTTATGGCGCAAGTACCCGAGAAGGCGTGGCAAAACATTAGCAGCCGTTGGTTCAACCGCTACTGCATCAAGTCCACAATAATTCACCCCTTTTGAGGTTCCAATTCGAGATTCATCCCATCCATCCCTTACTCATCATCCTAGGCAGCAACCGACCGGGGGACCAACTGGAAAATGGACGAACTTACCCTTACTAATCGCTACCTCCTTTACCACTCATAACTTCTTTTTTTCACTCCAAATACCATAATTACACTTTGGTTTCATAAAAAAGACATCACAAGAGGACTTAGTAGAAGGACGCGGAAGACTATGGAGACCCTCACAAAGAGGGTCCCACTCAGGACCATACAAGGAGAAAAGGCCCTGAAAAAAGGAAGCTGTGTGAAACCCTCTACCTCGAACACAAGGTGGCACTGGTGAAACTGGTTGAAGTTTCATCAGGTTTTATTGCCATCTGTGCAGAGATAAAAGATGTGGACCGGCCCCTGTCTGAAGCAGGAGCTACCACACTGAAACGCATCGGACTCGAAGCAAAGACACCTCCACAAGTGACAGTGAACCGCAGTGTCATTTGCCGCAAAGTGGAGAGTGAAAACTCGACCATAGATCTGAAAGAGCAGATTACGAGGAGCAACCCGTGGGCGAAAGTCCGGGGTGTAATGAAATTCCGTGAACACACCCACGTGTTCAAAATAACGTTCTCTACCACCCACATGGCCAGAACAGCAACGACGGACGGGATCTTGGTCTTCAATATGAGTGTCGTGGTATACGGCCGAGTATGTATGTACGTTTGTTCCGTACATAAATAACTCCGTTCCTTTTTTCTCTAAGAGTGCTATATTTCTATTTATCTTTTGATTTGATTCTTTGACCAGGGAGGACTCGTAAATTTATATATTTATTACCATTTACAGCGTTTCGAGGATTTAATTAAACCACTAGAGAAAAAATATACTTTTAATTACATAAAAAATCAAATATTAAAAACTTTAAATCTACTAAGGATATAATAAGAGGGTCTAAATAAAAAAAAGTGCTACCAAAGAGTACTAAGCGATGGTTGACGCAAAGATTCACTTTAGGACGAAATGTTAATTAAAGAACATAATTAAATGGGAATCCCTTTACTTTTAAAAGAAAGTGACGTCAGACGGGTAATGATCTTGACCAAGAATCTCGTTGAGTGGAGGAGGGAGTTAAAGCGAGGCGAGTGTGTCGCCAGACGAGAGGCTGACTGGAGGAAACAGCTGACTTCGAGGTGAGTGAGAAGAATGGCGCTTGGCGATGTATCTTGACTTGACAATATAAGCGAAATGACATTGGATGTATGATTATTCCAATCCTTGGGTTACACTTGTGGGGCTTCTCGATTATGAGCGTAGACCAAGAGATAAATTCTTTCTCGAGTGGAACTTCACTTTGGTATTCCTCAATGGTGAGGGATATCTCTGGTTTTATTCGAAAACTGAGATAGGGGTTTTCTCTGACGAGAGGGGTATGAGAGTGATTCTCTATACCGACGGTCTACTCTTCGATGTGAAGAGCCTCGGGAGGAAACTCCCGCTTGGTTCCATTTTTTTCTTCTTCGTCTTAATGGCAGGACTGACACCGGTACTCGTCTTCTCTTGATCGCTAACTCGTTTCTCCTTTCTTTTCTCTTTATCGACGTATATATACCTGACTTATCCTATGGGGGAAGGGGAGGGGAGATTAGGCCCCATGTTTAAGCCTCTCTCCTAGGGCATCACTTTTCAGCGTGGTAACCCGTAGCTTTAATTGTCTCTTCTGGTTTTTGTCGGAGAGAATGAAATTTCGTCTATTAATACCAACGGATGGACGACGAAAATGACTCTTTATGGAAATGTATTCAGAGAAATTGCTGCAGACATCATCTTATTTTCAGAACACGGGATCGACACGCGTAGTGCAGAAATGAAGATCTGGAACTACGATGTGTTAATCACGAATTATTTGCAGGAGCGGTTCGACGGTGCCACTATTACAATAAAGAAAGGGATTAAATACAAGCGATTAAGAAATCTAGAAGAATCCTACCTCGCGATTGAGGTCTAACCCGAGATAGGAAAGTTGGTAATTGCTACTGGATATCAACCGCCAAGGAGAGATGTGCTACCAATTCACACTCTCACTATCCTATTTGGCAGAAGAACCCCCACTATATTAATGGGGGATCTGAACGCCAGATGCCGAGAATCCGGTTACAGGACCTTCAATGGTATAGGAAGAAGCCTGGACCTGATGCTGGACACAAATATTGCCTAGCGAATTGGCCCCGACCCTCCCCACCTTTGTCAGAGCAGGAAGTGCCACAGAACCAGACATGTATACGGCAAATCGTCAGCTACCGTTCAATTACTGCATATAACCAGTCCAGGTACCATGTAGTGACCATATAGGGATCCTACTCACTATCAACATGAACCCTATACAAGTTCCAGCTGTAGTCAGAAAGAACTACAAAGGAGCAGACTGGATACAGTACGCGCGCCTTCTTGAGGAGATTGACGAGGCACTCGACGGCCTTAATAACCATCTCATCAACGCAGATAGGTCTTGTATCTCTAAATCCGAGTATGAGACAATCGCTACCTACAGGTGGTCCGAATACATTAAAGATTTATACCGTGAGCTTAAATTATTGTGAGTTAAACATCAGGAATGCATCAGTTCACTAAATACAACGAAGTGAAGAAATCAAAGAAGAACTGAACCAGTTGTTCCTCGAACAACAATGGAGACTATGCGATGAGGTGATCAATAGCATGGATCATGAAGCAACTCCCAAAGATTTTTGTAAAAAGATCACAATTCTTAAAGGATCGACTAGAAGAAGAAGATTAAGCTATAAAAAGAAGATGGAAACATCGAAACGGAAGAAGGAAGAATTGAAGAGATATTCCGAAGTTATTGGAAAAAATCTTCCGTATAACTTAGGAGAAAAACGAAGACTATGACCTAGAGTTTGAAAGCAATATCGTAGACGAGCTTAAAGAACAAATACAAAAGACACACCCTCACCACTAGGTGGATAGACAGCGCGACGGAGACGCCGAGACTACCAAAGAAGAACTACTCGGCGCCCTCCACTCATTCCGACAAAAAGCCCCAGGAGAATCGCGGCTTACAAAGTTAAACTTTGAAAATGCACCAGCCGAAGTCTTTGAAGGGATTAGAAGGATATTTAAAGCCTGTCTGAACACGGGATACTTTCCAGATGCTTATAAAACGGCCAAGATGATTTTCTTGCCTAAACATGGAAATGGCCCAACGTTGAAGGAGAGCTACCGGCCAATTTCACTTCTAGAGTTTGGTGGAAAGCTCTTCCAGAAGATCCTCAACCGAAGACTGGTGTCTTACCTGGAAGAGAACTCCCCCTTCAACCCACATCAATTTGGGTTTAGGAGTAAGTGAAGTACGGAGATGGCGATTAATGTCATCACGGAAAAGCTAGCCCAAGAAAAACGGGAAAAGAGTTACGTGGACATTGTTTGTCGGGATGTATCAAAGGCGTTTGGTAAGGTGTGGCAACGGGGAATGCAGTACAAAATATTCCGACTGGGCCTAAGTGAAAACTTAAAAAGAACACTGTAACTATGTCATAGAGAGAGCGCGGACGGACCAAAGTTTCCGTTCACTGCGGGCCTCCCACAGGGGGGTGCCTGTCCCCCACTCTCTACTTGATATACACCGCTTATGTCCCAGCCCCTGTAAGGCCCACCTGCCTCAACATTCAATTCGCTGATGATTTAACCCAGATAATCACTAGTCCATAGAGGAATGCGCCTTGGCAAGCTCGTATGACAGCAGCAGAAATTGAAAACCTTAACACCTACGAAGCTCGGTGGAAGATCCGCACGGAGCAGGAAAAGTTCAAAGTAGTACCCATAGGCAGGAGACTACTTTACGACGTGAGGGTGGAGGGATAGACGATATCCCTATATCACAGAGTGCAATGTACTCAAAATGAAGATTACTTCAACCGGGTACAAGAAGCATGCCCAAGAAAGAATCACTAAGGCCACTGCTGCAATCAAAACTCTATACATGTTTAGAAATCTTCGTGAAAGCAATAAGAAAAAGATCTACAATGCACTTGTAAGATCGATGCTGCTATACCCCGCTTCCGCCCTCTCGTGTGGCTCGAAGACACAAAAGAGGAAACTACAAGTGGTGTAGAACAAATGAATGTACCTAATTACAGGCACATACAGTCGAGAAAGAAGACGCTAGGAAGAGCTGCACCGAGAGGCGGGGTTAAGTCTCATTAACGTTGTCATAGAAGAACGAACAAGGAATATGTAGGAACTGGTTAATCGAGAATTGAATGATGATATCGTCCAAATGATTAACCAGAACAGAAGAGGCATAAGTCACACCAGATTTCCGAGCTCCGCCGGGCTTTTAGCTGGCGGAGCATACGTGCCGTTCTAAGCATGAAAATAAGAATGCTTTGACCCAAACCAAGAAAACCGACCAAGAAAAAGATTACCTAATCATAAAACCTCACCGATTTCTATAAGAATTCACTGATGAAAACCCAAATTTACGTAAGAAGACATCCAAGAAAAAAACAAAAGACACGATTTACACTCACTACAAGATATACAAAAAACAAAGACACTAAGCACAATACTAAAGTGATTAAAGTAATTTATTACTACAACAGCAAATGAACATGACATATCCAAGAAAATTCCTTTTTTTGAAGACAAATGGCTTGGACGCCATAATAATATAAACTATCTCAAAGACAACAAAGGAACCACAAATCAAAAAAATATTTAAAAGCGATAGGTCTAATCACCAGGCACTTAGCATCTCTTTGCACCCTACCACACTTCTTTTTCTTTTCACCACTTGTGTATTTTCAGCTATCTGTCCCCACACCCTTTCTTTATCCCCAACTCACACCTACCCACTTACATCGTTCATAGTTCGTAGTGTGGGCAGGAAGACGTGTAAAAGAACTCTGGACATTCACCTAGCCTAACTTTCTCCGGAATTTGTAATAGGGTTCAAGTTGTGTTTCGCCCATCGGGGTTTACTGGTCACGCCTGCGCTTGTGAGATGCCACTTATTCGAATCCTGGTCGAGGCTGATCTGACTTTGCCCAAGGTGTATGTTTGTGTGTGCGTGTGTTTGTGATACCTTCTTGTAAGATGAAGATTAAAATTCAGCAGGAACTCAAAAAGATATTATTTTCATTTTTGCTTTTATTAGGGTGGAGTTTATTTTCCCCTTACACTCAGCCATATCAGGCAAAAACACATAAAAGTTGGAATAAAATCTTTATACTAAACTTAAATCGTACGCGAGGCTAGAGCTAAAAATATGACAATAACAGAATAAACTAGGAGAAAATGCAATAAAAAATAATCGTTAAACAAGATATACTAAAAACACAAGTAACTAGTAGTAAAAGATAATATATTCAAAGCAGACGCCAGACAGATAAAGTACAAAGAAATGAACAAGGATGACTAGAATGTGGAAATGAACAATTTCACTGATGAGAAAGAGATTGGAGGGATAAACCGAATGGGATGGGAAGAGAATTTTTTTAGAGTGAAAACCAACTGATTTTTTCCTCAGATGAAACTAGGAGAAATAGGAAAGCCGAGACATGACCAGTTCATGTCAGGTTCTAATTTCAGATAAATGGACAGAGTTCCTAACATTCATTAATATAGCTCTCCTTCTGAGCCCTTTGTAAGTCAGTTAATCTATATTAGACTATAAACTTACTCAATTATGTATCCCTCTCAGTTCTATCTCGTCTATACCAACTATTCTCTAATAATTTAATAATAATGTTGGATAGAAAATCTCAGTTTACAAACATTCATTTAAAGAAAAATTATAATAATGACAACGAACAAAATATTGACCATCAACTATAACAGTTTTGATGGTTTCGATAAGCTTTAATCCTCTTAATTACAATTTGATGCAATATAACAGATCCAATTGATTTATAACGATGACGTTTTCTATCAGATGGAATGGCTATACGAAGGAACCCCACTAGGCCAAGTCCTTTCTAACATCTTCAAGACTCATCTTTACGATGAATTATCAATGAATTGTATATTACAGCGTTGCTCCTAATACTACAGCTTACGATGGCGTACTTCTTATTTAAAAGTGAAGATACGATTCATTCGTAACGGTGTCAAAAATGAAAAATTCTTCGAAGGCGCCGTGGTGATTGAGATGACGATTCTGATAATGTAATCGGTTGGAGGAATTCTCAAAGTTAGTGATAGGTGCTTCTGTTCTATTACTAATTTCAATATGGGCACAAGCACGAGTATGTTGAATAAGCTGTGCTGATCCCCTATATTCCTCGGATCTGTATCGCTGATACATTATCCTTGATGTTGAAATGGCATGAAAATTTCTTGGGGGTTTGAAATATTGGTGGAAAATCGGTGGTGGGGAAAGTGTTTCAGAATGGAAGAGAGTTTGGACCTTAGGAGAGAGTTGAGAGGTCTTATAGAGGGGAGAAGTATGAATACTTGTTCTTTAGGAATTTTGTTGGATGAAGTTTTTGATGTTAACTTATTGTTTAGAAATTTTCAAAGTCTTAAGTCAAAAAGGTCTTCTGGGTATCCATTTTGTCGAAAATAGTTGTATAGTAAGGTAACTTCTTTGTTAGACTTAAAGTTAAGAAAATTAAGATAAGAGAAAGCAAGTTTAAATGCACAGGAGATAAAAATTTTGCTAGAATTTATTTTAAATGTGGTGTAACAGAAACTAAGAAAGTGTAATCCTGAGACTGTATGGGTAGGATCTGCAAATATATGTAGCGAAGCCGTCTAGTATGCGAGTTATGTTCAAATCAAGGAAGAGAATTGAGTTGTTGTTTTCACTTTCCTGAGTAAATTTTATATTGTGGTGAAGGTGATTGAGGTAATCAAGAAATTTAATAGAATCATCTATAGAGCAAAAGAAGGCTATTGTGTTGTCTACGTATCGTCTGTATAAAATGTGACTTAATTGTAATGGGCAATTAACAAGCGCTTCTTCTTCTTCTTCTTCTTTTTCTTCATCTTCTTCTTCTTCTCCTTCTTCTTCTCCTTCTTCTTTTTCTCCTAATGAAGACAATAAAAGGTTTTCCAGAGCAGCAGCAACAGGCCTACTCATAGCAAACCTTATTATTTATCTTATATTCACATATATGTATGGCATCACGCCTATGTATATAGTTGTGAGAATTATAAATTATTTTTGCATTATTAATGTCAATTGAACGGTTTTCATATAACATGAAAACCAATCAATTGACATTGATAATACAAAAATATTTTATTATAATTCCCACAACTATATACACAGGAGTCTAATAGAATCAGCTCTTATTAATGAAATTCCAAACTTTAATACTTCCGATTGGCAATTCAACACTAATCCCTTGATAAGTGGAAGATTCGTCCTTCCTCTGCTCAAAAATGCCGCTGTTAGATACCGCCCCCACTAAATACATTCCAACTTGTAAATTTGTGTGCCCCGGCAATTGAAGATGACGGATGTTTCCGTCGAAACCTGGTTTCGCAATTAAATCGATCCTAACACTGCAGGGGGTTTTTTTCTGCATATATACGAGGGGTGGTCAATAAGTTTTGCAATTTGGATATAAGGAAACGAGATATGAGGAAAAGTGCTTTATTATTTTTCAATATAACTATCTTCGAACTCAATGCATTTGCGCAACTTGTCCCTGAGGCTTCGAATTCCCGACAACCAGACTCTCCCGACTGCTGTTCTATCCACTCCTGCACGGCGAGCTGGACATCTACATCGTCCCCAAACCGGCATCCACGCAGTGCAGCCTTGAGCTGGCGGAATAAAAAGTACTCGCTAGGGGCCAGATCTGGACTGTAGGGGGGATGGTTGAGCTCCTCGAATCCGCACTCGCGCAGGGCAGCTTGTGCAACTCTGGCCTTGTGGACTTTGACGATGTTGAAGTCGATCATGGGGCGTTAGGTTTCTAGGGACCCAACGGGCAGAGACCTTCGTAATGGCCAAATTGTCGTGGATGATGATGATAACACTTCCATGTGATATTCCAAGTTCTCGCTCGATGTCTTCGACCTTCACCCGTCGATTTTCAAGGATCATCCTCTCCACACGAGCCACATTGTTCTCGTTGGTCACGTCTGACGGGCGTCCTGGACGGGGGTCCTCTTCAAGGGACTCACGACCATAGCGGAACTCCCTATTCCAGCGAGCAATAGTTGCATAAGAAGGGGCGGTATCAGTGTACACGGCAACCATGCGTTCATGGATCTCTTTTGCATTCTTGCCTTTCTTGGTTAAAAATTTGATCACTGCGCGGTGCTCAACCTTCTCCATTGTTGAAAAATTTGTGACTGACGATCTGCGATAAGCTACTGCTTCTTAAAGAGACGAAGCAGGAGTGTGCGGCTGCAGGTTCTGACTTGTCCTAACTTGTCCTAACATCCTCACAAACTGCCATCCCTCTTCCTCTGTTTTGTCCTACAGATCCGCAAAACTTATTGACCACCACTCGTATATATATATATATATATATATATATATATATATATATATATATATATATATATATATATATATATATATATATATATATATATATATATATATATATATATATATATATATATATATATATATATATATATATATCTCACGATTGGGACAAAGCGGTGGATGTGGTTTACTTAGAGTTTCAGAAAGCCTTTGATAAGGTACCACACCGCCGCCTTCTCCGGAAAGTGCAAGCGCTGGCCATAGACGAAAAAGTACCAGGCTGGATAGATAACTGGATAAATGGCAGACGGCAATGGGTGGTGCTTAATGGACAGGCTTCTGAGTGGGTGCCCGTTACTAGCGAGGTGCCTCAAGGTTCTGTCCTCGGACCACTACTTTTCATCATCTACGTCAACGACATGGACGGTGACATGGTTGCCAAGATTTCTAAATTTGCCGACGATACCAAGCTTGGTATGAACGTTGCAAAGGATGGAAATACTGCCCGCCTGCAAGATGATCTTGGGAAGATTGGGGAGTGGTCGGATACCTAGCAAATGCCTTTCAACGTGAACAAATGCAAAGTGATGCATATCGGCTACCGAAATCCCCAATCTCCCTATATCCTTAAGGGCACTTCTATTGAACCACCGACACTGAGAAGGACTTGGGTGTAACTATCACGAGTGACCTCAAGTTCTCAAAATAGTGTATTGAGGTGGAGAAGATAGCCCAAAGGATGTTAGGGTATATATGGTGACAGTTTGGATATCGGAACAAGGAGCTAGTACTCTGTCTGTACAACTTCCTCGTCCGACCGCACCTGGAGTATGCCGTACAATTCTGGAGTCCTTCGCTTCTAAAGGACATCGTGAGATAGGAACGCGTGCAAGTAGGGCAACCAAACTGATTTCCTCTATCAGGCATATGAGTTATAATGATAGACTAAGGCAAAATAGATATGTTCTCGCTGGAGACCTGGAGACTACGTGGTCAGCTTATCGAAGTGTTTAAAATGCTTCGAGGCTTCGACAGACTGGCCTACGGGGATATTTTCCAGCTCAGCGAGGGAAGAACAAGAAATCACGGCTACAAACTTGAACTGAAGCGATACCACCGTGACCTGTGTGGGAAATTCTTCACATACAGTATCTGTGGTAGTTGGAACGCACTTCCGACGGAAGTTGTCAACAGTGAATCTGTTGACCAGTTCAAGTCAAGACTAGATGAAGTCTTGCGAAATCACCGTTAAGATCCTCGCGAGTGATCTTCAAGGTTGCCAACGGACACATTCGAGGATTTGGCCAAAAGTACCCTCCTTGTATGGACCGTAAGGCCTTCTAGGGTACTCTTCTTCCTTGTAGCTCCTTGTAGCTCTCGCTCCCTCTCTCGCTCTCACTCTCTCTCTCTCTTTCTCTGATTCAGTCCAAAATATCGTTTTCTCTTCAAAGGGGCGGCTCTTGCATACGCCCTGACTCTCTTACACAGGGCAGTTATAGAGAGAGCGAAAGCTCCACCCCGGTGAGAAAGGCCAGGCCCTCTAATGATTTTAATGTGGTGTATGGGAGAACTTACTGAGTATTGTCCACATATTGACACGGTCTCGAACCCCTTTTTATTTAAATTGAAAGCGAAAACCAACGAGATAATCTCCTGCCCTCCCGCTTGAAGTATAATTATGGTGTGTTTTGTGTTCTTTATGTGACTCCTCTCGCATAGGAAATCAGATGCAGCATGGAGGACCATGCTGCAGCTGACATTTGGGTGATCTCGTGTCCTCTCGGCAGGCAAACCTCGATTGTCTATAATTTCTTGACAGATTTCTCCTTACTGCTACCATAAAGAAGTTATAGTAAGTCTGAGTGGATGAACAAATTCCTTTATATGGTACCACCAGCCTGTCCTATTCACTATACACTGACCCCACCCCTGGAACTGGATCGGATTATGTTATTTCTTTTTTTTTAATTAATATTTCCTATTTCCATTAAATACATATTCTCAAAGTTGGAACATCCTATAAAAGCGAAGAGCAAACTCAATAATTATAATGAAAATAGTCACAATATTTCAGATAACATACATGAGAGCCGAAGGTGATATGTAACTGAACTATTTTTAGACTCAAATAAACAAAGGATTGCGGGTTACTATGGTGACGCTTAGTGGCCTTTGGATCGGAATTGTCTGTGGTATCGAGAATGAGGCAAAAATTGTTGATTGGTGAATGTCGGATTCCAGAAACGAGGAATCGATGGGGTAGGAAATGAGTTACAACAGAGATATGACGGTATTTTAGTGATGAAAGCTTAAAAACAAACAAACAAACAAAGGAATTAAAAGTAAAATGTTACAAATGCACCAAATTGGATTTAAGGTTAGCGTGCGATCCCTCCTGGGTCGTTTGTTTGAGGGGGAGATGGCCATTACAGCGCCAAAGGTAAAAACAAAAGTCACCCTCAATGGCAAGGAAATAAAAACTAAACATGATTGGGGAAAGGTGAGCTAAGTTTAACTAAGAAAAAATGAATAACTAACAAAACATTGAAATGTCAAAATGAATAATGCGATAATTATTTCCCCCAAATTTGATGGTTCAATTTATTTTCATTAGGTCATCTTCAGTATGCTCGTCTACGATGACGAGAGGTTTTTACCACCAACTGCATCCATCATTCTACTAAAAATCCTACAAAAATCATACTGTCATGTCTGATTAAAGCACTAGAAATATAAAGCAATACTGGAATTACTGCTGTTTACTTGCTTATGTAAATTTCCACTAAATTAAGGTAGATACGTTATAAAGTATTTCATAATCTTGCAGGATGGGGTCCCTTGCCAATAAGCTAAAACTGCATTATAATTTTGAGTGACAACATATCAACAACATGTCTTGGAAAGAGCCCACCTATGAACACCAAAGAAAATTTATGGCTAAATTTGGTGCGAAAAAGAAGATATTCGGCCAACTAATTGGGTCTAGACACCATATTTTTTCTTATTCTTTGTCTTATCCTATTTTGTTTTTAAATGAAACTAAAAAGTGATCTAAAAATTATTAATATAGATATTAGCTTTGGTAAATTTTAATGTATACTGAATGAATATTACACATGGGACTATAAAATCTTGATAAGTATCTTTTATTTCATCTTTAAATGCTTAAAAATCAATTAAGAAGGTCAGTTTTGTACACGTTTGTATATTTTACGACCGTTTAGTTCATATTTCCCAAATTATTTTTGAAATATCTCTTTAGATTCATTAACTATGTACTGGTACTCTTAAAATCGTCCTGGAAATGCATAAGAAATCTATTTAGTTCTATATTGTAGATGTTTAACCAACCTCTATCTCTCAAGCATCTTTCCCATAAATATACTGAAGATACAGAAACTTTACGTGGATTCTAACGAAATTTGAAACCCTTATGTTGTTTTGCATTCTCTTTCGAATGATACAATTGTCAAGGTCCTCCCAAGGTTAGTCCGGGAATTATTGAAAGTTTTGAAGGTCGTAAGGTCATAAATCAAAATAAGTGAGAGCACGTGACATTTGGGGCAGCACACCTTGTTTAGAGAAAGAAAAGCTACTATGAACCATTAGCAACCGAAAATATTACGCTCATTCTCTTTTCGTACACATGAATGTAAAGATCTACAATGCACACTATAAAAATCCTAGCATGACGGCTAACAGTTAGGCACCGGCTAGGCACACTTTGATCTTTCTATCGAAATTTTAACAATTGAAAGGTAAATAGTTGCTAAATAAAACAAATTATACACCTTCATAACATCTCCAATAGTTTTTGACTAATTTTAATACAAATTTCGGTTAACCTTTTTGTGCATCACCATATATATATATATACACACAAATCAAACATACCGCAAGTAAGAGAAAACGGAATAATTTTGTCTTCGGAACTAGTTATTTCCTACTTCCGAAAATATCCTTGATGGGGGGGATTCGAACCAAGCACACGTAACCGAGTGGTTAAAGGCTCACTTTAATTGAGACCAAAGCGGTTGTTCGCTGCCTCAATGTGTACGGTTCGAATCCCCCCCCCCAGCACGAATTTTTTCGGAAGTAGGAAATAACTAGTTCCGAAGACAAAATTATTCCGTTTTCTCTTACTTGCGGTATGTTTGATTTGTGTGTACATATATATATATATATATATATATATATATATATATATATATATATATATATATATATATATATATATATATATATATATATATATATATGAATAAAACAAAATGGAAACGCTTTACGAACAGAACCACCATAAGAACTGATTTTTTTTTTCGCTAAATCAAGATTTTAATTGAGGAAATGGATGCATGATGTGTATTGATTCCGTATGAAAATTGTATAAAGAGCAGCAAAATACGCAAGTGGGATCTTCAATCAGGTTAGGATCCCCATCCCAACCTATTCCATAGCTCTATGGTATGATGTTGAATTGCTAACATTTAGGGTAGTGGGAGTAATTTAAAATAGCTACACTAAGGGAAGTGGGTGCAAATGGTATTAAAGTGCTCTATCTAACCTAATATATTCTTTCATCAATAAAATGAACATCGCATTTGTTCATTTGTTTTTCTTTCCATTCGGTTAAATCTTTTTGACAGGAGTAATTTTTATGTTCGGCATTTCTGACACGACCCATATACATAATTTAATTATAAGACACAAAAGGCAATAAATGGCGGGGAATTTAATTGGGTAAAAAGGGCTCTGGCCTTTTTAAATATCAGGTTGGAACGGTAGTAATGTCCGATTTGCTATAAAAAAAAATTTAGATAGTATTTATTAAAGTAGTGCCGCTTGTTATCGTTCAGGGATGATACAATGAGTAATTTATATCTTTTTCTTTCAGATTATAGAAATATGGTTCATAATCATGTTCAGTATTCATCCCGATGTTCTTCGCACTAAGGATCACATTTTGACATTTTTCTACTCTTAGTTTCGTAAATGTTTCAATGCAAGTACAGCAACAGAATCCATTCAGAGCACTTATGGGGATGATGCAGTAAATGAAATAAGTTGCAAAAGTGGGGATTTCAGTCAAAAAGGTGAATCAAAAGAAAGTGATCCAAAAGGAATTGATTCCGAAGAGTCGGAAGCTGTTATTAAGGCAAATCCTGCTACACAACTTCTAGGGAAGTCGCAGAAGAATTTATATTAACCCTTACGACTGCGATTAGAAATGTTCCAGTGATTAGAAAATGGGTCCCGCACAAACTGTCCACAACGAATCTGTAAAAGTGTGTTGCTTGTTGTGAGTCATTTCTTTCACGACCCTTCTTAGTCAAAAGAAACAGTGTCATCCTCCATCACGATAATGCCCGTCCTCACACGGCTCGAATGACCAAAGCCCTCTTGGAGGAGCTCGGTTGGGAAATATTGATTTATCTTCCATATTCTCCTGAATTTGTTCCGTTGATTATCACTTGTTTAGGTGATTACAGAACAATTTGTGTAGCTTTAGATTGATATCAAGAGAAGAGGTTAGAAACGAGTTCGATTCATATTTTGCATCAAACCTAAATAATTTTACAAGCGTGTCATATATAAGCTTGTTGACAGATGGAATGAGGTTCTAGGTAGCAATAGAGGTTATGTTGATGATTAAATATTTCCATAGTGATAAGCTTTTTCATTTTTAATACATACCCTGAAGTCGGACATTGCTACCATTCCAATCTGATACCTATCACATGTCTGACTGTAATACCCCGCAATACTTGGTGGTGTGGCAATTTTTAATATCTTTAGTGGCTCGGTATCAGAGGGAAAAACAATCACGTCCTGCTGACCGTGAATGCGGGAAGTGGGATTGTCTTATGTTACAATCAAGATTAGGCCAAATACTAACTTAACCAATCTTAATAATTTTCATTTTTAACTGCAACTCTTTTGAATAATTCCTTTGATACGGTATTTAGGTCACTCCTTCAATCTGTCGCTCGTTTGTTATGTCATTCCTTCGATATATAGCTCTTTTGCTATGTCATTTCTTAGATATGTTACTTTCTGTTTTCACTCCTTCTATATGTCGCTCATTTGTTATGTCGCTCTTTTGTTATGTCGCTCTTTTGTTATGTCACTCTTTTGTTATGTCACTCTTTCGACATGTCGCTCTTTTGTTATGTCACTTCTTCGATATGTTGCTCATTTGTTATGTCGCTCTTTTGTTATGTCGCTCTTTTGTTATGCCACTCTTTTGTTATGTTACTCTTTCGATATGTCGCTCTTTTGTTATGTCGCTCTTTTGTTATGTCACTCTTTTGTTATGTCACTCTTTCGATATGTCGCTCTTTTGTTATGTCACTCCTTCGATATATCACTCTTTTGTTATGTCACTTCTTCGATATGTCGCTCATTTGTTATGATGCTCTTTTGTTATGTCACTCTTTTGTTATGTTACTCTTTCGATATGTCACTCTTTTGTTATGTCGCTCTTTTGTTATGTCGCTCTTTTGTTATGTCACTCTTTTGTTATGTCATTCTTTCGATATGTCGCTCTTTTATTATGTCACTCCTACGATATGTCGCTCTTTTGTTATGTCACTCTTTTGTTATGTCACTCTTTTGTTATGTTACTCTTTCGATATGTCGCTCTTTTGTTAGTCGCTCCCTTGTTATGTCGCTCTTTTGTTATGTCACTCTTTTGTTATGTCACTCTTTCGATATGTCGCTCTTTTGTTATGTCACTCCTTCGATATGTCGCTCATTTGTTATGTCGCTCTTTTGTTATGTCGCTCTTTTGTTATGTCACTCTTTTGTTATGTTACTCTTTCGATATGTCACTCTTTTGTTATGTCACTTATTCGATATGTCGATCTTTTGTTATGTCGCTCTTTTGCTATGTCACTCTTTTGTTATGTCACTCTTTCGATATGTCGCGTTTTTGTTATGTCATTCCTTTGATATGTCGCTCTTTGTTATGTCACATCTTGTCCTTATAGCGCCAATTTGTTTTACTCCCCTATTTGTGAGTTATTTCAAAATCCTTTATACTTGTTTTCCTCTTTCCATAAGCATTCCTTTCAGTAGCACAATAGAATTTCTGCCTCACCTTGGGATTATATGGCCATTTCGTTAAAATACTGCCTCGTGCCTATAAAGTTTGCAAGATTTGTAAAATTACGTATCGACAACATGAAGTTATAGCTGGTGAAATTACTGACTGAGGGCCGGCTTCAGTTATATACCTGGTATCATGGGAGTCTAAAGAGTTTATTTCTGACTCGTAACCCCCACAAATGCGCAGGCACACGCACTCATACATATGTACACCTTCCGGCTTTCATGAATGCCTCTGGTATTTACCCCTCTGGAAATCACCTAACAGCCGTCGAGAGGAGGGGGAAAAAAATATGAACAGAGTGGATAGTTAAATTAACATCGAGTTATAAAATGGAACAAGCAGTAGATAAAGACACGGGCAAAATGGATGGGAGGCATGAATAAGGAAATGGAATAAATGTTTCCGTCAATAAATTAAATTTAAGCCTCTCCGGTTTGGAAAACACACTGGCAATTTGATCTCCGTAGCATGGAAATCCCCCCCCCTCTGATGTGTATTTGCTAAATGGGGTTATGGGGGTCATCGTTGTAACACTAAGGAGGTGCATAGTGTAAAGATAATTTTAGATATTAAACTATAGAGTTCGGTCCTTTGACGTGACCCACTGCTGAAGGCGAGATACCTTCGTAATCCATCCTAGTTACAGAGGCCGTAATCTCAAGGCTTAAAGAAGTATTTTTTTAAGAACTAGACTTGTCTGCTCGTGTTGGTATCCTAGAGTACTAGGTAGATAGGGCCATTCGTCCGTCGCGAAGTGGGAGAAAGGCTATTAAAGAAATGCACTTAAATATAAAAATGAAAATCACTCGTGAACATGAAAGCGACGGGCGAATATCCGACTACTGCGCTCTGCTAAGAACCTACGGATACATCATTTTCTCTTGTTTAGTGACTCATTTTGAGCACTGCCTACATAGACGAACGCCTATTCTGAAAGTTTTACGGTGAACCCAGTTTCATCCTTCAGAAAGAGAGATACACATTTTTACGTCGAAGCCTCGTAATTCAATGAGGGCTTAAGCACCTCACTGCTCCTGTCCATCGCTCTGCGTGCAAACCCGCTTCGATGTCTGCCATTCATTGATTTCGCCTTAACTATACCGTCACTTGGACTGGCATTATTAAGGGCTTATGTGAAAACTGGTTTGAGGCCTAGCCCACAGCGGAAGCGTAAATCAGAAATTGTCTCAATACTGGGGCATAACTGCGAGTCCCTGACGGAAGAGAAATCCTCATCGCCCGGGGGACGCGGCCAGAATCTTGGAGGAAAGTACTCCCGTCTCTATGTAGTTGGATGCAGTTATGGCGTATGTACCCGTGAGGGGTGGAAAAACTTAGCGGTTGTTGATTCGGCCGCTATGCATCAAGTCCACCAAGTTCAACCCTCTGAGGTCCCCACCGAGACCCACCCCATCCATCTATTACCTATCATTCTGACAGCAAACGAGTGGGGAAACAACAGAAAAATGAACGGGGGCGTTTCTCAACATTTATTGGACCCGTTCACAACCCTACCTTACACCATCCATTACCTCCTTTACCACATTCTAACTTTCTTTTTACTCCCAAAACATATTAATTACACTTTGGATACAGGAAAAGAAGAAATCACAAGAGGCCCTCACTAAGAGGCTCCCCCTAAGGACCATCGCCGGAATGAAGACCTCCGCCAAAAAGAACTTATGTGAAACTCTATTCATCGAGCTAAAAGTTGCACTGGTGAAACTTATCGAGGTCTCATCGGGATTCATCGCCATGTGTGCCGAGACCAAGGATGTAGACCAGCTCCTATCGGAAGGGGGAGCGAGAGTCCTAAAGAACACCAGCCTAGAAGCCCCCCCCCCCCCACACACACAAGTGGCTGCGAACAGAAGCGTCATCTGCTGCAAAGTGGGGAGCTGGGTGGGCGAACACAAACCCGAAGAACTTAAGGAAGAAATCACGAAGAGCAGCAACCCATGGGCCCAAGTTCGTGAGATAATAAAATTTCGCGAAAACACCCATGTGTTCAAAATAACATTCTCCACAACAGACATGGCGAGAAAAGCAACCCAAAATGGTATTCTGGTATTCAATATGAGAATACCAGGAGAAAACATCCAACAGGAGAAATTCAACAGCATACAAATATGTTTTGTATGCTACAAACTCGAAGAACACACATCAACGACATGCTCGGATAGAAACAAACTGTGGTGCATTGAATGCGCCACAGAAGGACACCGGTTCGACAAATGCGAAAGCTCCACAAAAAGATGTTTGAATTGCCAAGGGGAGCATAGGTCCATGACCCTGAACTGCTTCAAGCACCGCGAAATAATCAGGAGAAAAGAAGAAGAAGAGAGAAATACAAAATAGGTAATTTATGCAAACGCCGCCAAGAAGAATGCAGAGGTAAAGGCCGCATCGGCACTCGCTCAAATGAGCTTCCCTGGAGATTTAGGTGCGAAGATCTTAATCTGCATAACCCATGCAAATGTGGCAAATGCAGTGACACTCGGCTGCTATAATCAAGTTCTTAACGCTCTCCTTAAGGCGAACAATCCCCCTTCAGTAATTATGCCTAAAGACCCCGAATGCTCCAAGGCATTCAATGACTCAGTCATAAAGAATAATAACGTCAAGTCTGGATTAGAGGAGATTATCGAAGCTTCCTCATCGAAAGAAACCGAAGAAGACGAAGAAGAGGAAAAGGCTGAAGCGAGGATAGCTCCTCATCGTCTGACATCGAAGAAGGCCCCTGCACTCATACACGAGCTACGAAGAGCAGGTCAAAAACCCCGAGTCCCCCTCCGAAAAAGGAACACCCTGGGCCGAGTAAAATCGCCCAGCCAGACCCCAAGCAGAAGAAAACTAAGTAGAAACATAGGTAAAAACGACTCACCATGTTCCGGAACGCACTGGAGATACTAAAAATCAACACCAACTGCTTGACGACGAAAAGAATTCTTTACGGAAATGTATTCAGAGAAATTGACGCAGACATCATACTGATTTTAGAACACGAGATCGACACGCGTAGAACAGAAATGAAGATCTGGAACTACGATGTGTTAATCACCAATTATTTGCCAGATTGGTACGATGGAGCCACTATTACAATAAAGAAAGGGATTAAATACAAGCAGATACGGAACCTAGAAGAATCCTACCTCACGATTGAGGTCAAACTCGACCTAGGAAAGTTAGTCATTGCTACCGGATATCAACCACCAAGGAGAGATGTGTTACCAATTCACACTCTCACTCGCCTATTTGGCATAAGAGCCCCCACTATATTAATGGGGGATCTGAAAGCCAGATGCCGAGAATCCGGTTACAGGACCTACAACGGTACAGGGAGAAGCCTGGACCTGTTGCTGGACAGAAATATTGCCCAGCGAATAGGCCCCAACTTTTCCACCTATGTCAGAACACGAGGTGCCACAAAGCCAGACATCTGTCTGGAGAATCGTCAGCTGCCGTTCAGTTACTACATGGAACCAGTCCAAGTACCATGTAGTGACCATATAGGGATCCTACTCACTATCAACAGGATCCCTATACAAGTCCCAGCTGTAGTCAGGAAGAACTACAAAAGAGCAGACTGGGCACGTTACGCGCACCTTCTCGAGGCCTACGATCTGCCCAACCTGGACGAGGCAATTCTCGAGGAGATTGACGAGGCACTTGATGACCTCAATAACCAACGAATCGACGCAGATAGGGCTTGTATCCCTAAATCCGAATATAGGACCAACTCGACTTACGAGTGGTCCGAATATATGAAGGAATTATACCGTGAACTGAAGTTAATGTATGAACTTAACATCGTCAATGCATCGGTTCACTCGATGCAGAGAAGTAAAGAAATCAAAGAAGAATTGAACCAGTTGATCCTCAAACAGCAGAATAGAAGATGGGAGGACACGATCGATACCCTCGATCACGAAACGACTCCCAAAGAATTTTGGAAACAGATCCAAAATCTTAACGGATCGACTGGGAAGAAGAAGCATAAGATCGAAATACAGAAAGATGACGGAAACATCGAAACAGAAGAGGAAAAAGTTGAAGAAATATTCCGAAGTTATTGGGAGAAGCTCTTCAGTATAACTGAAGACGAGAACGAAGACAACATCATCGAAGAGCTAAACGAAGAAACACACAAGACGCACCCTCGCCACCAGGTGGATAGACGGCACGACGGAGACGCCAAGATTACCGAAGAAGAACTACTCGGCGCGCTTCGCTCATTCCAACAAAAAGCCCCAGGACAATCGGGGCTTACAAAACTTAACTTTGAAAAGGTACCAGCCAGTGTCATCGAAGGAATGATAAGAATATATAACGCCTCTCTCAATACGGGATACTTTCCAGATGCTTATAAAACGGCTAACATGATCTTCTTGCCTAAGCAAGGAAAGAACCCAACGTTGAAGGAGAGCTACCGGCCAATTTCACTTCTGGAATTTGGCTGGAAGCTCTTCGAGAAGATCCTCAACAAAAGACTGGTGTCTCACCTGGAGGAAAACTCACTCTATAACCTACAACAATTCGGGTTTAGGAGAAAGCGAAGTGCGGAGATAGCGATTAACGTCTTCACGGAAATGCTAGCCAAAGCAAAACGGGAAAAGAGTTACCTGGACATTGTTTGTCAGGATGTATCAAAGGCGTTTGGTAAGGTGTGGCAACGGGGAATGCAGTACGAGATCTTACGACTGGTCCTAAGTGAAAACTTAGAAAGAACTCTCTGTGACTATGTCATGGAGAGAGCGGCGTACATGAGTTTAGGGCGCACGGACAAACCAAAGTTTCCGCTCACTGCGGGCCTCCCGCAGAAGGGGGTGCCTGTCCCCCACTCTCTGCTTGATTTACACCGCAGATGTCCCAGCCCCTGTAAGCCCCCCCTTGCCTCAACATTCATTCGCCGATGATTTCACCTAGATAATCACTTGTCCATGGAGGAATGCGCCTTGGCAAGCTCGAATGACAGCAGCAGAAATTGAAAACCTTAACACCTACAAGGCCCGGTGGAAAATCCGTACCAACCAGGAAAAGTTCAAAGTAGTCCCCATAGGCAGAAGGCTACTTGATGACGTCAGGGTGGGGGATAGACGATATCCCTACACCACTGAGTGCAATGCACTCAGAATGAAGATTACCTCATCCAGGTACAAGAAGCACGTCCAAGAACAAATCGATAAGGTCACTTTATATAGGTTCAGAAATCGCCAAACAAACAAGAAAAAGATCTACACTGCACTAGTAAGATCTACGTTGCTATACACCGCTTTCGCCCTCTCGTGTGTCTTAAAGACACATAAGAGGAGACTACAGGTGGTGCAGAATAAATGCGCTTACCTAATTACAGGTACACGCAAATGGAAAGAAGAAGACAAGAAAAGCTGCACCAGGAGGCGGGGTTAAATCCCTTTGACGTTGTCATAGAAGAACTGACAAGGAATATGCTGGAAAAGGTCAACCGTGAATTGGACGATGAAATCGTCCAAATGATTGACCAAAATAGAAGAGCTATAAGTCGCACCAGATTTTCAAGCTCCGCCGGGGTTTTAGCTGGCGGAGTAGAAGGGCCGTTCTACGCACGATGAGACGTTTTTTTTACCCAAACCAAGGCAAAGCTAACCAAATTGTGAAACCTCAGCGATTTGACAAAACTCTCCGATTTTGACAAAACTCACCGATGGAGACACAAACTTACCGAAGAAAAAAAAATCTACCGATGAAGACTGAAACTCACCGAACAAGACATCCACGAAGAAACAAAATACACAAACTCCACACATTGCAAAGTATACGAAAAAACAAAGACACTAAGCAAACATTGAAAGTAATAATTAACGCAATTACCAACACAACAGCAAATGCGCACATCATAACCAAATACATTAACTAATTTGAAGACAAATGGCTTGAACGCCATATTTTATATATATATATATATATATATATATATATATATATATATATATATATATATATATATATATATATAAACAAAATGATAAACAACAATGGAACTACAAAACAAAAAAAAATCAAGCGATAGGCATGATTACCAGGCTCTAGCATCACTTTGCACCCAACCACACTTCTTTCTCTTTTCACCACTGATCTACTTTCCGCTGTCTGTCCACACACCCTTTCTCTATCCCTTCACCTTCATATACTCTTACACCATGTCGAACATGAAAGCACAAGGGGTTGGTCCTTTGGGGCGTGGGGGAGGGGGTAGGTGTCTGGGTTGTGGTATGAGTTTTACACTAATTACCGGTGATTGAGTGCTAGTGGCTCCATTATGGATATTAGTATGCCATCGTCAGGATCCAGGAAAAGCGATGTTAAAATTATATTCTCACCCTGTGGCTTTTCCCTTTGTCTCTTTCGTACTGCTCTGCTTTTGTCTGCATACTCTCTTTCTCTATGTTTAACACATGTCTTCATGTTTCATCTCGAGATTATTTTCCGAACTTTTGTACAAGGCAGGACTGAGGTTTGTGTCTTACTGGACCTGTAGGTGGTTGCTCGGACGTTTCCCATCCGCTTAAACCGACAGTCTTGGCATGAGAGGGTAGCTTTTTCACACTCGTTCGAGTTCAGGCCTTCTCCCATTTGGGTGGAGAAGCACTTGTGGTTTCCCCAGTCAGCGATTCGAGGGGGATTTGTGTGAGAGGGCGCTATAGGACAGCGAAAAGAGTCAGTGTGCACATGTTTTTTTAAAGAAAGAGCACAAGAGACATCCAACTAGGGCGGGAGACAAGAGAATAAAAACAAACTTCAAACTTCCCCAATTTTCTTTCACGCCCTTAAACTTTCCTCTTTACACTTTCCAACTTATTTAGTACTTTTATTTGTGTATGTTTACCGTAAGTAAAATTATTCTTGTATCAAATGAAAAGATAAGTGATTACTTTTATTATTTTTCGTTGTATCTCCATGATCGTCAAACATTCCACATTACAAGTAACAATTTCATTCCTCTAGAAACAAACTTCTTATCAAATACTAACTATATTCAGACTGCAATCGTGCAGACATTATTCAAACATAATTAGGTATCAAACATCATTATTAACTATCGTGCATAAGCGTTTATACTTATTCTAACTATTTTCTAAACATTTAACTATATGCTTATTTTAAATTGATATCTACTACCGAAAAGATCCTGGAACTATCTCCGTTTTTGAGTTTCTCAGAAAAAGGCAACAATCATTTTCAAACCGAAATTAATTAATTTTTGACTCTTTATTCTTTTATCCATTGCCCAACAACAACCCCCTACCTAATACAGTATATTGTTGATCCTCCTCAAATCGGGTTATCAAAACAATCAAAATTAAAAGTGTTTGTGGTGGTTAATTACGATCGTAAAAATAAGTTCGGTACGAGAAAGTGCGTCACTTCAGGGAAGTTCCTACGATGGTTTTCCTAACTCTATCTTCAACAATTGAGGGTGCTTAATCTTTTTGTTACATAAGATTCCTCATTTCTTTTTTAATTTAATTTTCAACCAAAAATAAAAAATGTTGCCTATTATTTACGATCTGAAAATTGAGTTCGGTTCGATAAAGTGTCTCTAAAGGGGAGTTCCTACCTTGCTTCTTCTCACTTTCTCTTCAACAATTGTAGTTGCTTAAAATACTTATTCACTAAGGCTCATAATTTCCTTTCTAATTTAATTTTCATTCCAATGCCGTGCAAGAATTCCGTCTCCCTACCTTCCGAATTTAGTTCAGTTTAAGAAAATGCGTATCTTCAGGGAAGTTCCTAAGTTGCTTTTTGCACTTTGTCTTCACGATTGCGGTTTCTTAAAATAGTTGTTCCAAAATGCTCATTTTATTTCTAATTTAATTTCCATTCAAAATGGCATGCGTGATTTCCGTCACCCTAACTTCCCAATCCAAACATCCAGTTGCACCTATAGTTAAAAGTCGTGGTTTAATTATAAGAAGGATTACCTTAATCTTTAATAAAGCCAGTGGAGATCTAGAAACTGTTTCCATCTATGAAAATAAATTGCATGGAAGAATAGATGCCATACAAACCCCTCCTGTATAATTGAACGAACGAATAAATCAAATTATCTCATTAAATATGGATGAAGTAAATGTATCCTCGTTCGAAGAAAATTGCCTTTTCAAATTGACTACGAGTTTGAAGTCAAAATTACATTAAACGATCTTTCGACAAACCCAATAATCACCTCATCTAACTCTACCATTTCCAGCGAAGCCTTGAACTTGAATGTCAACGAAGCTTTGAGTAATCTTTGTCCGAAAGGGCCTTTCAACTTAAGTCCCAAGTTTTATTTAAACTTATTCTTTCTGTTCTTAATTACAGCCCTCTTCAACATTGAATTTTTTTAAAAGACTCATTCCTTTCAAATTGTTAACACAGCATTTCACATTTCTAGGATGGAGCTTCGAATATTAAAATCTCAAATTCTAGTACACCTTATAATGAATATTCTAAGACTCTACATTCAAAAGTAAAACTATTCGAAGGAATCCACTCTATGGAGGACCTTTGTCGCGCACAGCGCTTTCCTTTAGCTTACAAGTCTTGCAAAGCTAAGACGCATACCACAGCCCACCGTCCATCAACTTTCAAATATAGTCAAACCTCACAAACAAGTAAAGGACAAGTAGTTTCGTTGAGGTGTGTAAATAAATATGTTAAAGGTTTTAAAGCGCCATCTAAAATCGGTAGAAATTATTTGCTTCCTACTTTGATATGAAACTTTGGATTTGGAAAGTAAGTTTGGAACATGAACGATTCCTATCAAAATTTCATCTAAAATATATTTCATGTCCGGAACAGTGGCTGCGTTAATGGGTGCTAACTTTCCAAAGCTAGCCTCAGATACTTGCACAAGCAAAACTTTCATCTGCACTAAGAATAATTATATGTGGGAAATGGAAGCTAGTCTATGTTCTGGGTCTCTCCGATAATACTCGTATCGGCTAAATATTTAGTCGAATCAAACCTGTTTGCAATTCATGCTGGGAGCTGATGGGGGCCTTCTAGCAGTTAGGGCATTCTACCATCAGTTCGATTTGACTTGGGGGAATAAACCGTTTGCTCGGGGTCGATGTGAATTACCACCTGAAGCTGAATACAGCAGCGTGTTGGGCAAGGTGCTTTCTGGTGACCGAGACCGGTTCGATTCCTCGCAGAAACAACAGCTAATTTAGTGATATCTAGCAAAAGGGGAATCAGGGGCCCCTCGTCTGCGTGTTGGGCGCTTCGCATCAGAGAATCGCCATCATGACAGGGCGAAAAAAAAGCAAGCTGACTATCTAAGAAATTAACGGGTTACTCAAAGTTGGCAGGCATCAGGAAACCTTGCCCTACCGGGATGTATTTCTTTCTGAAAAAGAGAAAAAGGCACATCGAGAGGAGGGGGGGGGGGAGTTTATAAAAAGTAAATCCAACGGTGGCCCACTTTAACGTTACTAAGTTTGAAGTGGAGTACAAAGCCTAGAGTGAAGTCAGACAACCTGCAAGGCATACAAATTTGGGATCTAAGTTAGACGAAACATTCGAATTTAGCGACAGTTCTGCCCTAAGATCTATTAATTCAAATTTTCAAGATTTCTTCCCAAATAAGATATGGAACTGGATTAGGACTTCCGCTTAGAATCACTGGGTATCCGAGATAAGAAAGTAGGATGTGAGTCCGAGGTCGAATTTCGAACTAAGGAAAGCTCCGACCGGGTGTGGTTGGGGAAAGTGAGAATGCCTCATTACACTCTCGAACATCGTCATCTGATTCAATTCAAATTTATTTAAAGCATTAAAAAAAATTTCCCCTTTGCTCGAATTATTCTCTCCTTCATTCGAATTGTCAGAAGCCAGAGTAAATATAAAATAAATCAAACTTCTATTTTTCAATTTAAGAGTATCTTGTCTAAGTTTTAAAAAAATTTCCCCTCAAATATTTAAACTTCCTAACTGTGTTGAATTAAATTCTTTCAAGCCTCAGACTCAGACTTTTTTATTACTTTACCTTTTTTCTCAACGGGAATGTTGTTAAAATTACAGTTCAGTGGAATTTCCAGTCTTTCTTTCGTACTACCACTTTTTACTCTGTTTACCTTCTATATCTATATATTTTTAACACAAGCCTTAAAGTTTCATCTCGAGTATCTCTAACTGTTGACCAATGTTAATAGCATTATTTCTTTTTAGTACTGTTTTTAGTCGCGTGCGAGCGACTCTATAAATTACTATGTCGGTCCGTAGGTCGTCGGTCGGATGGAAGCCATTTTCCTTTTCAATGAGTTTTTAAAAGTTTTGAAAGTCGTAAAGTCATATGGTCATTAAGTCCATAAGTCAGAATAATTGAAAGAGTGTGACTCAGATTTGTTTACCTTGTTGGCTCAGTGGATTTGTGGTGGGTGCTGAGACCTCTCTCCTCTCTATGAGCCGAGAGTCTTGGCCTGAGATGGTTGCTTTCTCATACTCGTCCGAGCTCGGGCCTTCTCCCATTTGGGGTGAGTGGAGCTTCTGGTCGCTCACTCCACATAGTCCGGGGTAATTGTGTGGGAGAGCGCTATAGGTTAGTTAGCACAAAAAGACTTAGTGCTTTACATTTTTAAGAAAGTACACCTGAGACTTCCATCGTGGGCAGAAGTCAAAGGGCAGCGAACAAGTTCAAACTTCCTAATTGTTTCTGCATTCTTTAACCTTCCTCTTTATACTTTTCAACTAGGAATTTCCAACCTATTTCCTACTTTTATCGATGTGTTTACCTTAAGCAAAATTATTCTCGTATCAAGCGGAAAGGTAAGTAATTATGTTTATTTGTCATAGTATCTCCATGGTCCTCAAACATTAAACATTACAAGTAACTATCTCGCTGCTCTAGCAACAAACTTCTAATTCTTATAACTTTATTCAGATTGCAATCGTGTAGATTTCATTCAAACTCTACTCGGGATGTAATCATGCTCGTTTATTTAAACTATTAAATCAAACCTTTAACTCTAATTCCTATTTGAATTTCATTTCCGCAAGCGATGGAATCTGGGAACTAACGCAGATTTTGATTTCTGAAATTAATCCATTTCCGATCGTTTATTCCGTTTCCATCGTCCAACATCAAACGCCGACCTAATAGGTTGGTGACCCCCCCCCCCCACACACACCTCCCTCAATTCGAGGCTATCACATTAACAGAGGAGAGTGAGTGGGTGTGTTGTTTAGCGAAGGCGGGAAAGGAAGTGATAGCTGTTTCGGGATTGGCTATATGCATGATGATAAGCGCGGAGGTACTTAACCAGGTCTCTCTGGTATCAGCATATCCACCACTGGCAGGTACCTCGCGACACACATGTTAGAAAAAAGAACATACCTAGGAATTTTGCCTAGAAAAGTTGAAATTTTTCTAAGATTTCGATTGATTCCTTTCGATCATTTTGTTCAGTTTGCAGTACTTAATCCAGTTGCTTCTCGAACTCGTTAATAGTATCGCTATTTAATACAGCAACAGGAAGCCGATTCCAGTATTCAACTATACTGCACGTTAAGAAGTTTCCCACCAGTCTAGTTAGAGGCCGCAGTATCTGCAGCTTCGACCCGTGGTTCCGAGTCCAATTCTGGTTTAGAGTAAACAACTTCGCGTGATAAATTTCTTCGAAACCTCAAAAAATCTTGAATGCTTCTATTAGTTGTCCACGCAGTCTTCGGGTCTCTAGAGAGGAGAAACCCAGCTCTCGCAGACGTGTCCGATGGTTCCTGTTTCTTATCGATGAGATTAGTTTTGTTTCTTTGGCTTGCCCCCCCTCCAAGAGGTCAATTTCTTTTTGAAAGCATAGGGACCAGAATTGCACCCCATATTCCAATTGAGGTCTAACCAACCAGTTTTAAAGTTTCAAAACAACCTCCTTATTCCAGGATGTGCATTGTCTCTTTATATAGCCTAACAGGTGTTGGTTTTCTCTCAACCTCTACGCACTGTTTAGAGAATCTCAAGTCTGCTAATCAGCACTCCCAGGTCCTTTTTCACTTTGGTCAATTTTTAGCTTTTTGATTTTTAACGTGTACTCGGACTCGGTATTCGCATGCTCGATGAGCATTACTTGCCCTTTTCCAATTTGAAAGGCATCTTCCACACGTCCAACCAATCGCCTGCTTGTTGTAGGTCGTCTTGGATTCTATCCATTTCTTCAGGAAACGCTACACATCCGCCTATTTTGGTGTCGTGCGAAAACATGGTGATTTTGCTCATCATTAATACATCTAGACCATTCATGTAGATGAAGAACAGGAGGGGCCGATGAGTGAGCCCTGTGGAACACCGTTAGTGACCGACCGCCAGTCTGAGGTCTGTCCACCTCCCACAACTCTCTGTCACCTGTTAGACAGCCAATTATCTATCAACTTTGCCACTTCGCCTCTAATTGTCATCTTGCGTACCTTTGGCATAAGCTTCTTGTGAGGTACTTTATCAAGAGCATTTTGAAATTCCAAGTAAATATGTCCACCGCTATGGATCGCTCGTAAACATGAAAAAACTCCATTAGTGTTGACGAGATCCATGATTAGATTTCCGGGTCAGGTTATTTCAATCCAGCTGGTCCATATTATTATTATTATTATTAAAGTTCCAAGCCACAACCCCAACTGGAAGAGCAAATAGCTATAAGCCCAAGGGCCCCAGTGGGGAAAGAAACCTGGTATGGAAAAAACGAAACAAAGATTAAGAAAAACATAATAAATAAATAGAAAATCAAAAAAAAAAAAAAAAAATAAAAAAAATAAAAAAATTAAATGCTATAATGTTAAAAATATTATAATATTATATATGTGTGGATAATGAATAAAATATTAAAGTTATAAGTTTCTGTTAATTAAAAATGTATTAGCACCCACTTTAAATTTCTGAAGTTCCAAGGACTCAACAACAACACTAGGAAGTTCATTCCACAGTTTAGTTGTGTTAGGAATGAAACTTCTTGAAAACTGTGTTGTGTTGAATCTCATAGGCGTAAAGGCCCTACTATTGGCATTTAGTACACCTCTGGTAACTCGTTGAGGGGCATATAAATTGGGCAGATCGTGATGCAGTGGATGATCTGCATTGTTAAAAATTTTATATAAGATGCATAAGGAGCTTATTGCTCGCCTGTGCCACAGATCAACTTTGAGGTCAGGAATTAAAAATTTTATTGCTCTCAAATTTTTATCTAATAAATTAAGATAAGAGTTGGCTGCCGAACTCCAAACAGGGGCGCAATATTCAAAACACGGAAGAATAAAAGCATTAAAACAATTTTTAAGAACAGTCTGCTCTCCAAATACTTTGTAAGATTTCCTCAAAATGCCAATTTTTTGAGCAATAGAGGAGGAAATAGATCGAATGTGATTCTCAAAAGTAAACCTAGAGTCAAGCATAACTCCAAGCAACTTAAAAGAATCACATATGGAGATGGGAATGTTATTTATTAAAAGATCTGGATGGGGAGGATCTAGTGTTCTGGATCTGCTAACAATCATACTCTGGGTTTTCTTTGCATTTAACTTCATGCCCCATGAAGTGCACCAAACATTTATCTTAGCCAGATCTCTATTTAAAGACTCTGCAACCGATGCTCTCAACTCAGGAGATGGGACTGGGGCTATTAGAGTAGCATCATCAGCATAGGCTATAAGTCTATTTTCCAGTCCAAACCACATATCATGGGTATATAATATAAACAGTAGAGGACCAAGAACACTGCCTTGTGGTACACCAGATAGCACCTCTCTCTCATCACTAAAATTATTGTCAACATAAACCTTTTGATGTCGATTTGTTAAAAATTGTTCAATAATATTTAAAAATACACCACCTACTCCCAACTGCTTCAACTTAAATATCAGGGCCTTATGATTGACACGGTCAAATGCGGCACTGAAATCCAGGCCAACTAAGCGAACTTCTTGACCAGAGTCTAATGATTTTTGGACAATGGTGGAGACAGTGAGAAGTGCATCACAAGTGCTCAGACCCAAAACTCTATCTAGGGAGAGTAAGGTATAGAGAGACTGAGTTAGAGGTGGAGCTAGAGACAGAGTCAGTTTGAGAGAAATTGAGTTAGGAAGAGAGCGAGTTAGAGAGAGAGTGGGTTTAGGTAAAATTGAGTGAAAGAGAAAATGAGCTAGGCAGAGAGAGAGAGAGAGTTAGGGAGAGAATGAGTTTGAGAGAAAGTGAGTGAGAACTAGAGTGAGTACGTGATAGAATTATATATATATATATATATATATATATATATATATATATATATATATATATATATATATATATATATATATATATATATATATATATATATATAGGGTGGGGCATAAGTTTCCATACATAGGAAAATGTAGATTTTTTTATGTTTCAGATACCCTAGAATATGCGCTTGACGAAAGAGCAACGAATTGAAATAATACTGATGGCTAGGTCAGGTAGCAGTGGCATGGTCGCAATGAACTTTAACAGAAAACATGGAATGAACATCACACACGACAATGTGGCAAAACATATTAACGAGTCTCAGAAAACTCGAAATGGTGCAGATCAATCGCAAGTGGTCCAAGATATACAGCCACCGATGAAGATACAACAGCTACGATACTTGCAGCGCTTACACGAAGTCCCAGAAAAAGGACACGACGGTTGTATGCAGAATGTCGTGTCACCAGATCGAGTATCAGGCGCATTTTGAAAGCAAACAAATGGCATCCATACAAATTGCATATGGCATAGCATTTGAATGAAGACGACCCGGATAGACAGATGGAATTCTGTGAATGGGCATTAACCAAAGTTTCGACCAAAACTGTTCGCCGTAAGCTCAATAAAGCCGGATATCATGGAAGAGCCGCCATCAAGAAACCTCTGCTTTCTCATCAAAACATTTAGGAAAGGTTGAACTGGTCTACAGACCAATGGAAGCAAGTAATATTATCTGACGAATCCAGTTTTTCTTTTCTCCACTACAGGGCGAGTTTATGTGTGGAGGCAGCTCGGGGACGTTTTTAATCCTGACTGCCTTCTTCTACAGTGAAGCATGGAGCAGGAAAAGTAAGGGTTCGGGCAGCCATATTTTTTAATTCTCTTCGTGCAATCGTTGCCCTGCATGGTAGGATCAACAGCAACGAATATCTGAATATTTTGGAAGATCAAGTCCATCCCATGGTCCAGACATTATTCCCTGATGATTAGTGCTTTTTACAACATGGCAATGCTCCAATACACACCGCTCAAGTGTTTAAGAATTGGTAGGAAGAGCATGGGAGTGAGCTACAATACATGCAGTGGCCTCACAATCTCCAGATCTTAATATTATTGAGAATTTGTGGCGCGTCTTGGAGCGACAAGTTAGAAGTCTTTACATTCCATCGTGATGTCTGAAACAGCTGAAGCAGGTATTGCAAGAAGGATAGCTCAAGATTCCTCTCAATGAAGTCAGGAAGCTGTATGAATCAATCCTAAGACGCATCGATGCTGTTCAGAAAGCAAAAGGAGGACCAACTCAGTATTAAATAAATATTCATTGAATTTAACACGTGTTGTAATTATTTTGTCCAACTCCTGTATATTTATATATATATATATATATATATATATATATATATATATATATATATATATATATATATATAAATATGGTGGCCCCCCAAAAATTGGACCATTTTTGAGAAGCAAGATCACAATAACCATTGCAGCTAAGGGACATGAAATAAAAACAAATGAAAGATGAATCCTTTATCTATAAATTTTTATTCATTATAAAATTCGTCTTAAAGTCATTTGATGAGTCAATTAGCCTTTAAACAAATGCAAAAAACATGTTTTTTTTCTATTTCTAAATTGAAACCTTTGAAAAAGTTCAAACTTTTAAACTAAATTTAAATTTTAATATACTCTCCTTTATGGTCAACCACACCCTGTAATCCTGACTTCTATTTTTAAATTGCTTTTTCAATTTTTACTTGTGAAGAATCCTCCCATGCAGTCTGAATTCGTTCACGCAGATTTTCTGATCGTGGTAGACTTTTTTTCCTCCATGGCACACCACAGGAAATAGTCGATGGAATTTATATCTGAACTGCATGGGGGCTCATTATTTGGTTCGATAAAAGCTTGACAATTAGTTTGTGGTTCCTCCCTCCCGCCAGGGATCAGAGAAACCCTTCCTTTAATTGTAAAGCTAGTACAAGTTAGAACCAAAAACCCGAGGAAAAACAAGAGTGGAACCCAGAAAGGCACCTTAACAAATGGGGACCCCAAGAGGGATAAAAACAAAGACACAAAACACAGGGGAAAGGCAAAACGCAAACACAGGGAGGAAAGGGAGGGGAATCGAAGTGCCAGCTACGAAGACGACCTCTATATATACCCAAACGAGGAGGTGTCGCATAAAAACAAAATCAGATGATTTTTCTTCATTTCTGACAACACTTGAGACAGAACTTCATTACAATGTAAGCATAGTTATTTCCTTATACCCTTGTGCACTCACTATGCACATTGGGCGCAAAGTGGCCCAGTAGCTTCTACCGAAATAATGACCTAGACAATGACACTTCCTCTGCCAAATTTCACACTCTTGTTTTGATGCAATTGAAAGACAATCTTTCGACTGTTCTACGACAAACAAATCCACTGCCATCGGATCCGACGAATAGATGGAACTTAAAATTCTTCACTGAAATGACCTTGACTACATTGGTCATCCGTCCTATAAAGAGACTTCCTCTTTTTCGGAGTGATCAATGGTTTGACCGCGGGTGTAGGAGCTTGAAGATTGTCTTCGTTTAGCCAATGTGACGCTCCCTGCCTGAAGAGAGCAAAGGCTCAAATCTTACTAATCTCTCGATAATCTGCTGCACCTGTCTTGACACAGCACTTCTTCATAATTTGGGTAATAGTTCTTTCTTCCCTTTTGGACGTCTTCCTTGCCCACCGGTTGATTTACCAGCCTTACATAAACCTATTTTATCATAGGTTGACAAAATATTATGGACTACAATTTCGGAGCGCTCGGCAGTCTTTGCAATGGTTCCATTTGAAAGACCATCTTCCTAGCGTAGCTTTACGGTCAGCTCGCGGAGAGTGAGAGAGAGAGAGAGAGAGAGAGAGGCGAAATATATTAGACATGTTACCTGGCCAACAGCTGCAGGATAATGACCTAATGTACACGAGGTCAGACTGAAGTTCGTTGCTATGCAAGCAATTCCGGTTCTATCTACAAGAAACTTAAGCGTTCTGCTCATTTTGGACACTTCAATTGTTTTTTTTGGTAAAATGCTTATCTGGTAATAACTTTCGTTTCATTCATCCAAATTTTCATAACATTTATCCACGCATAGTTTATACCTATATTTTATCGTACTTCAATTTTGGAAACCTTGGATTTTGTTTGGCAAAAGTTATGGAAGATGATGTGATAGAAATCGAGGCGTTCTGATCTTTTTGGAGGCTACTGTATAATCTTCCGTCCAGGAACCTTCCAAAAGAGTATCCATATACACATACCGCTGGCACAAAAAGGTCCATTCCCCTGGGGCACGGAGGGTTCTCTGCTCACTTCTATATGTTTAGGGAGGGGAGCAAAATCAGTACAACTCTGTACCTCATCCCCACCCAACGATAACTACTAGTCCCTGCTGCCCTCTGGCTTGACAGCCTTTGTCATTCTGATCTTTATATGAATTTCTTTACCCGGTAGGGTGATCTCATCCATGATATAAAACGGGGTGGGTGGCGTAACCTACTAGTTATGCTTTCCTTGGATTATTAACCAATGAAGCTATAACAATGGGGGTTGATTCCCTCGTTGATGGCGCGCAGCTCCGGATGAACGCTCCATTGATCCATTCCAATGCGATGACTGGGGGCACTCGTGCCGTGCCCATTATGTGTCTTACCGACCCCACTATTTATAATTGATAAGGCATGTATAAGGTGCCCTTGCACCCTCTCTCCCTTTTTGGCCCCTCTTTTGATTCCTTTCCTTTCTATCTTGCGCTCCCCCCCCCCCCAGCCCTCCCGGTCTCTATCAATTCGTTCTCACTCCTTTCACAGCGTATGAGTGCCACCCACCGACTCTGGTTAACAAATTGAATCAGCCCATGACCCTGGGATGAACGGTGCCACTGTCACTCATACCCCCCCCCCCACCTGACAGTGCCTGCGAGGCCACGGGGCGGCGAGGGGCTGTAAATCAAGGGAATCCACTGAATAGCCCTCGGCAGTCGTCGCTCTTCGCCACGAGCCGTTTTTAATAAAGGCTTGAAAGGGGGATCTTTATGACCGTTTCGGGGGGCTGGGGGCAATTTAAGAGGCACTGGAACGATGGAACGATCTGTAAAGGGTGTTGGGTACGTACCAGTTTGAAGACGCAGAGAGAGAGAGAGAGAGAGAGAGAGAGAGAGAGAGAGAGAGAGAGAGCGCACTGAGTGAAGGAAGAATGGAGGAAAAAAGAATGGACTGAGATTGGTTGAGGGGATAACTAAATACTTTGGCAAAGGTTCCCCCTGCCCCGAAATGTTGGAGCCTGGAGGGTATAGTTTAAACTCCCCAATAGGTAAACCGAACTCCATTGGTCGAAAAGGGGATCAAAGATGAATTTGGAGGTCCAAGATGATGTATACGAACATCTCAGAAAAGTACGTAACAACGAGTACCTCCATGGGAAGAAAATAAGAACTATCAACCCTGGCATGATTCTATCTCTTCGTGGGATCAACTTCGAACTCGTTCTCGAGGGTTTTCTTTTTCCTCCGCTCTGTGAAAACCAAGTGTGATCCTCAAAATTGGTAAAAAGGACGACGCGAGTTGGGGCCCGACGAGAAGTTGCATCCAGTCCTCGCCAATGCTCCTATGCGACTAATGATCAGTTGGTAGCAACACCCCCAAAGCTGGTGGGTTTTGTTGACTACTGTCATGGCGCCTGAACAACATTTCCCTTGCAAAAAAAGCACTGGGGCTAACAGTGTCAGAGTAAAAGGAATCTATTGCAGTGAGAGGTTGTGAAAGTTGTTGTCTCCTAGAGACATGCATGTTTAATATTCATGAGGTATTTGGAGTGGCCCGACAGAGAGTTTATCAAATTGGAAAGGTGGGCCATCCAAAGGTCAGTTTGGTCTGGGTAGGTAAAGACATACAGTATGCTTTCACTGACTGATTTTGGTGTGGTATTATTAAAGTTACAAGAAGACTTCTATATTAATTTTGGTATATATAAGTGTGTAGGAGAGAAAGAATAGTAAATCAAAAGACCGAAATAGTAATAATCTTAAGCATTCAACCTGAAAATGGTTTTGTCCTTTCGTTTTTAGTCGTGGGCGACTCTACATTTCACTATGTCGTCGGTCAGTCGGTCCCCATTTTGCTTTTATTTTATTTTGTAATAACATTCTAACTATTGGGTCAACTTTAACGGAATTTGAAAACCTTATGTTATTTTACATTCCCTTCCAAATGATATAATTACCAAAGACCTACCAAGGTCAGCCCGGGAATTATTTTGGGGGCAATAATATCATAACTATTCAAACGATTCTAACAAAATCTGAATCCCTTATATTGTTTAACATTTTCTTTCGAATAATATAATTTCGAAAGTCATCTCAAGGTTAGCTCAGAAATCTTTTTAGTTTGTCAATAACATCATAACTATTCGGCCGATTCTAACGAAATTTGAAATCCTTATGATGTTTTACATTCTCTTTGGAATAATATAATTTCCAAAGTCCTCCCAAAGTTGGTCCTGGAATTATTTAAATTTTGAAGGTCGTAAGATCATAAATCAGAATAAGTGAGAGCATGCCACCTTTTGGTCAGCAAACCTTGTTTAAATCCTGGCTGGAATTTAAGGGTGAACGATGGAAGTTCTAATAAAGGTTATGAAAGAAAGGTCTGTTTGGTTTCCTTAGGTGTTCTGCCTGTTTCACTCAAGAGCTAAGTTTAGTCTTCTTCCAGACTCTTTACACATACTACCGGATACTATGAAAAAAAAGATGTGTTCAAAGGACAGCGAGAGAATAATGAAATGTGTCGTCATTGCCAGGATCTTGTCCCTAATGCCAATCATATGATTGGAAGTATTCATATAAAGGCATTAAGGACAGACTCTGCTTTTGGTGGCTGCATTCGTGTATAAAAAGGAATATATATATATATATATATACGTGTGAAAAGCTAGATGTGAAAGAGAGAGAGATTTGCTTTCGATAGTTGTCTCGGCCGTATCAAAACGGTCTCTCGATTGGTCGTGAATGGACCATTCAGAGCGAGCGGCTTAACACATTCAAAGACGAGCATAACTCGGGCTGTGTGGGCGAGTGTAGATGTTTTAGTAGCATCAAGGCATGTGGGTTGGAGTCCCTCTCTCTAGAAATCTCACGTGCCCTCCAGACCTCAACAGCCACAGGTGAATTTGCGGCTGTATCTTCCATAGCTTTTCATTCCTCTACGTCTGACCAATTTCTTTAGATATCCTTAAAAACCTTCTGCCGAAGAAGCCCTCGTTATTTCTCGTTTTTTAGTTTAAGCAAAAATAATACACAAAGATTTGGTTTCTCGATTCCAAAGGCGGGCAGGGGAGGATTTTGAGGCTAGGTTGTGGTATCTATTATCGTCCGAGGTTTCTTTTCTCCCATATAACCTCACTGCATTTTCCTCTCTCAGTCCACGCCAAGCGGTTTTTTTTTTATCCATAGCGACTTTCAGCTTTATTAAAATGAATTCTTTTGTCTCGAATATAACAAAAAAAGTCTTAAACATCAATTTTCATTTCCACCCCGTCTCTAGTGGTAAAAAATTGCAGAGTAGCAAAAACCGAGATTTAATTAAAGGTTTATTGCCCATCCTCCGCGATCTCGGTACGGAGCGAGAAGGCAGAGGCTAAAATGAGATTTTGTATGTTTATTTTCCCAAACAAAAGCCCGCAACCGATCCTTATTCCATTCATCCTCCCACTCGTTCGTTCTTTGTCCTTATCTCTTTTAATTTTCTTTATTTCTCTTATCTCTCCCTTTTATCAATTTTATCTCTATATTGATCATGTTCTCTCTTTTGGGGCCATAGCACAAAATGCATAACCAAAATTGTCCGAAAAACGAAGCGGTTTCGAATTTTCAAACTTTGACTTTTGAAGGGGCCTGCAAGGAAAGTGGGGATGGGGGTCGCCAAATAATGTAGGGTTTCAGGCTTCTGGCTTATGACGTCATATTCCTCAGCCAATGACGTCATCGGCGTGTACATTGTTCACATTTTAGGATGCATTTAAAGGATAGGGGGAGGAGGAGTTTAGCCTGGAGCAAAATGGGGGAGCAAAGGACCGAAACGTAAAGAGAAATAAATACCACAAAAGGATCGTTAAGAAAGGGAAAAACGGTGTTATTTGCTAAGCAATAATGTTTATTAGGGGGTTGGGGACACAAAGCATCTCGCTATATAAGATGCCACGGCGGAGATTCGAAATACAGGGCGTTGGAATGTCCCTCATCGCGACCAGCGGGTGACACGGGAGGGGAGGAGGGGGGATGGTGCTTTTACTCCGGAAAAATGTATGCCCCCTAGAACAAAGGGAGGGGGGTATGGAAAGACCTTGGGGCTGGCCGACCCTCATTGTAGGTATTCGAGTCGAGAGATGAGAGGGGTTTCCATATGAAGACAACCAACGAGGGAATGGACAAATAGAAAGGAGGGGGTAATTTGAAAGGGAGGTGGTAATTTGGATGGGAGTGGGTAATTTGAGAGGGATGTGATAATTTGAAATGGGGTGGAATTTTACAAGATGTTGAATTTGAAAGGGAGATGGTAATCTGAAAGGGAGGTGGTAATTTGAAAGGGAGGTGATAATTTGAAATGGTAGTGGTAATTTTTTTTTAAATGAATTTGAAAGGGAGATAATAATATGAAAGGGGTGTGGTAATTTGGAATGGGTGGTGATTTGGAAGGTGTTGATTTTGAAAGGGAGATGGTAATCTAAAATGTATGTGGTAATTTGAAAGGTGCTGAAGATTAAATGGAGATGGTAATCTGAAATGGAGGTGGTAATTTGAAAGATGGTGAATTTAAAAGGGATGTGGTAATTTAAGAGGACGTGGTAATTTGAAAGATGTTGAATTTGAAAGGGATATCGTAATCTGAAAGGGAGGTGTTAATTTGAAATTTGTAGGTGTAGGATTCCTAAAGTGATTTCCCCAATATGGACCAATGACCAATTTGAGCCCTCCTTATCCCCTCCCCGCCTCAGCAGGATCAGCCCGGAACCGGGTAGATGAATGCCAGGTATGAACTCGGGAGGCCCCCCTCCGGGAACTGACGGTAATCCAACGTGGGCAGGCCTTCTTTGCAAGCGAGAGCATATTCAAATGGTAAGGAGAGGTCGATAAATGAAGTGGTGAAGTTGGGGAAAGTGAAAATATGTTGACATTAAATAGGGTAGTCTAAAGAGGATACTATTTGGGGCCCTCGAAATTGGGAGTCCGTGCAACGCTCTAGAATTTGCCCAAACATTAATACTCCTACTACTTATAGTACTAATATAATTACATTAATAATAATAATATAATAATAATAATAATAATAATAATAATAATAATAACTAGTGGGATCCGTGAAACTTCAATGGCTAATGTGAAATAAAAACACTAAATTAATAAAGTATTCATTATTATTATTATTAATTATTATTATCATTATTTTTATTATATAATCATTATTATTGTTATTATTAATATTCCTCTTCTTCTTATTATTATTATAGTTTTAATTTTAATATTTATGTTGCCATCCGAGACCTTTTCTAATTTGAGTTATCCTTTTACCAACGAGGGCACCGCTTGTGCTCACGAACTAGGGCATAAACAGAATAATAATAAATGAATGAAATTTATATCAACTTTGATTTCAATCTCTTTTATACATTCTGCTTCTAATTTACGAACTCTCTTTTGTGAGAAAGAAACCGTAGGCTTTACCCATGGAATGCATTTTACCTCTATTCTAACGTAGATTTCAATGAGAAAAAGATTGTTCGTAAATTAGAAGTGGAATGTAAGGAAGAGAATAATAATAATTGTAAATCCTGCAAGATCGGCGGCGCCAACCAGTGAGGAAATTATTTTCGAGAGAGGAGTAGGGGCTAAGAATGAATATATGCACCCCCTCCCCTTTGGGCCTGACGAGCAATTCAAAATGGTAAGTGACAGGCGATAGAGGAGGGGAGAGGGGGCACTCATCTAAATGAGTTGCGATCCGAAATTAAAGTAACTTCCCAAGGTGTTTCCCTACGAAGGGTCTTAACTCATTCTCTCAAGGGGACGACGCTTGTCCGAAGAGTCCTCCTTTCCTCAGGGGGTAGAGGTGGGGTGGCACTCTGGAATGACTGCTCTGTCAGGGAGGTCGCTTTCCTACATACCCTGACCATTAGAATGAACAATCCACAAGGACCCGTACTCTCGATTGCGCCATTATGTTTCCTGAGAATTACCCTAATGCCCACCCTCTCGTGCTCCAAGATTTGTGGTCAATAAGGCCACACCTTCATGCAAAAGTCCGTCCTCTCTTCACACCTTCCTTCATCTGTCAGTCGATCCTGTCATCCTCTGTTGGCAGAATGAAAAGATCCTTCTTTGGGCACGCCAGATTTCCTTCCTTTTCGAAGTGGCTTCCGAGATCATTAAGGGCCAATGCCATTTTATCCCATTGTGTGGCCCACTCCTGATGCGCCCTTCGGAGGAAACAAACCTCTTCCTCAGATAACGGACGGAACGGACACAAAGGTACTCACCCCGGACCATCCTGCAGTACTACTTAGCGCCAGGCGATGTCTACCACTTTCTTTTTACCCGTGACTATCATGACTGTTCTTTGCTTCACCCTCAAGAGTGACGCGTCTGACCCTCAAAAGTTTTTCACTCGAAGGCTACAGTTAATTAATCAACCGCAAGTGATTTACAAGAGGGGCTATTAACCACTATCGCTTTTATCAGTTTCTTGGTCCAACCAAGAAGCCCCAGTTTATGACAAGGTCGCTTTATATTTATCGGAACGAGGTCCTCTTTGTACGATCCTCTGCACTCGATGCTCAGAGACACGATGAGGGGATAGCGAAGGAAGAGGCGCGGAGTGAGGCAAACCTACAACGTCGTCGCAACGCTACCAGATGAGCACTGAAGAAATGAATGGGGATTTGTATTCCTCTGACCCAGTATTGCGCCTGTGTCCATAGGCATGCGTGTACTTGCCACAAATATTCACGTTTAGGATTTATGGGGTGATGGGCGAAACATATCCAGCCTTACGCCTTCAAGGATACAAAACCCCCAAGAACTCAAGAACTAAACCAGTAAAAGACATTCAAATGACCGTGGATGGACGTATCAACCACCGCTCATTGAAACCCACCTCAGGGAGACTGAAAAGCCTTTTCCTTTTTATTTCATTTTCTAATATTGTTGGGGTTAATGGTGGTGTACGATCATGTATTAAGTTTGGAATCTGATATTATCTTCTTTTTTTTACAATGAAAAGTGTGAAGAGAAAAAAGATAAAGAAAAAGAGAGAAAAAGAAATAGAAAAGAAAGAAAAAGAGATAGAAAAAAGAGTGGGGGAGAGAAAATAAAAGAGAGAGAAAAAGAGTGGAGGAGAGAGAATAAAAGAGAGAGAGAGCAAAAGAGAAAAATGAGAGAAGAAAAGGAAGAAGAAGAAGAAGAAGAGAGAGAGAAGGGGGATGGGGAGGTTTAGAACCTGTTTGGTGTAAAAAGAGAACCCGTTTTTTTGCTAATTGGTGGCCGAAAGGTAACGTTTCTTTTTAACAAATTTATGTATTAAATTGATTTTATTTTTTATCTGAATAACCTTTTACTAATTAAATGAGATTGTTATGGATTTTTCCTATGGTAGCACCCTTTTGGGTCCACCCAGTTAATGTATCAATAACCGAAAAGTGACGACAATTGGACTCCCAAGTGTTAGCTCCACAAATTTAACCTGTCAACAATATTAGCAGCATTACTTTGCTCTTCAACCAACGCTAAATGGGGTGGTGGGGCTTTAATGAGCACTTGTAATCAGTCAAGCTCCAAATAGTGACTTGCTTGCTTCGATCATCAAGACGTTTGTATCTTGTATTCATGTCGTTGAATGTTGGAAATTGGCGTTGAAAAGAATTACTTACAAGTTTCCTGACCCACGTTGGCCAGTTTTGCGTCGAGTTAGAGGTAGCTCAGAATCTAAGATAAATGCCGCTCACTAATCATTCACGGGAGTTGGGGAAAGTTAAGGTGACAATGAATCCGAAGCGAAACTTCTTTAGGATTTAAGGATATAGACTAAAAAACAATTCCTTTGATCTTCGTTAAAAAAATTGCTCCAAAAGTCTTGAAATGTACTTCTATTCCAGATAGTATTTGAATACTCGTGTTATATTGTTTAATATCCATTTGTCTTCTCAGTCCATATTTTCAGCCTTCGGTGACAGGTTTCTGATTCTATCGAGCATTAAGTGAAATTTGAGTATAGTTTGAGACCCAACCCTTAAATGGCGCTCCCTGGGCGGGGTCGGCGCGGAGCGTGTTACAATTAGACAACATGTCGCCTCGATCGTTGTTAGGTTCACTTTCTTCTCTCCTTTCCACATGTAGTGACGATATGCAGGAGGAGTTCCTGCAGAAAGGTGCCTACTCTTTTTCTGGAAATGTTAAGGTTTCTTTCTGTTTGACATTTCGGCTACTCCTACGACGTAACCGTGTCACGAGAACACCTGTAGTGTTTGTTCTAATTTCTCAAAGGATTGATTAGAGCGACGATTTCGACGATGTTTTATTTTAGCGGCCTAGTCTGGCAGTTGGACCCTTACATATCTGTTTGTTTACTTATCATTCACCGTTCTTGTTTCAAACTTCAATCAATGACCCCTAAATAACTCGCTTTTCTTCTATGCTTCTCTTATACCCCTTTCCATCTTCTAAGTTCCTGATCTTCCTTCCTGTGTGGAAGGAAAAAAAGTAACCTGTAAAGGTGGTGGTAGAAAGTGGCGAACTGGCACCACATGCTTGGAGGGCCTTGGCTGGCGACTACGAGACAATACTACTCTTTGAAGCTCAACTTATCCACATGTTTCTCATCATGCTTCTTATGACGTCATGCACCAATCATAAATATGCCACCACCCTTCTTCTTGTTCCAATCTATCTCATTCCTTCTCCATCGGTAACAAAGACCAGTGACGACTATGGGCCTAGAGGGGTAGAAGATATTTTGTTTACTGGCAAATTTTGGTTGCCCCCAAATTGGGCATGGCCTAACCATCGAAAGTGTAAAAATAAAGCGGTTAATGAAAGTAACTAGAAAGAACCACCCCCCAAAACTCAGTCCCAGGTCTGACTCTGATCAATGACTCGTAACAACACGACTTTTCCTTCAGGGTATCTCGTTAATTGCTATATTCTCTCATATCTATCGTATCTGCGGCGCAAATTCAACGTCTCTGACTTTTATTCTCTTGACCTGTCATTTCAAAGGAAATTGCATCCCTAAGCTCATTCCAAGTTAACCAAAACTAAAATGAATGAGGTATGTTAGGCCATATCCTAATGCACGGAATGTAGTTCAAGAAGTCGGATAATGAAATTTCGATTTTGAGACATGTCACTCTGATACTCCATTTCAGCACTTGATTTAATTGTACTGGTGTGACGCAGTGAGAAGAGAGGGAAGTTAGTATTCACGTAAAAGGGCATTAGTGACAAGGGAAAGGAAGAGAAGCAGTGGAAGAAGAAAATATGACGAAAACAAAACTGAAGAACCCACAGGACGAACGACGAAAATAAGTGAGACGACTGGTGCTGCTTGCCATGAAGAAGTGTTTCAATGTCCGGAATACTGCGAAATTTTAGTGCTTAAAATAAGAATAGCGAAAGCCATTAACTCGTTCATAAACACTTTTCAACGGAAGAATGGAAGAACATGGAAATGAAGCGATCAAGGAACGAGGGAAGAGAATATTTATATAATGTGCCTCAATTGCACAAAAGACTAAAGTGTGTCTAGAAATTATATACAAATATTAAAAATGGCCAAAGCTAAATCAAAACAGCTGTATTATTGTGAACTTTCTTCAAAAGTTTTAAGACAATCATATTATTTCATATAAGAAATAAATAGAACTAATCAAATGTTCCCTTTTGCTTTAGTATGAATCATAATTTAAATGTGAAATATAAAATAATAGAACCAAAACACATTTTATTCTTAAATATATTCAATTGGTGCGCGCAATCAATATTTATAATGTCCCTTGTTCATTAGGACTGCTTCAATTCGTTTTGGGATGCTGAAGATAAAATTTTCGATGATATCTTGACTGGTATTCCTCCATTCTTGTTCAATAAGCACCCGTAACTGCTCACAATTGAATGTTTACCAATCTCCAGTTTGGTAATTATTTATCGCCCATAAATTCTATAAGGTTTAAATCTGACGAATTACCTGGCCAATGGCAGAAATGTTTGATGTTATTTTCAGCCAAGAACTTTATTATTTCTTTTGATTTCTAGCAAGGTGTGTGATCAGGCTGAAAAATATAGTTATAATCCCCAAATTCGTACCATTTTAAGTTCATGGGCAAACTTGTTAGTGTTTCAGTTCTTTTATATGAAAAGCAGCCCTAGACATGGCGACTGACGGCTGCTTCATCGTGGGCTTCACGAGTCCTGAGAGCAAGCCGCGTGCCATAGTGACAAACGAAATCCCCAAAGTGACCATAAATATATATATATATATATATATATATATATATATATATATATATATATATTTATTTATATATATATATATATATATATATATATATATATATATATATATATATATATATATATATATATATATATATACTAGAATACATTATATAGGGTCTTTCAATAAGGTCACTCGATTTTTAAATGCAAATAAAACAAGTTGTGTGTGATATATGCACTCAATTTCTTTTGAATTTGAAATTAAATTTAATTGCATTAAGTGTGGAATATGACGTCGTTCGAATGTCCGCCACGGCTTCGCTTGGTGGAATGTATTCGGGAGGCCCAATTTTCGATGACTTTGTCGCATAAATCTGGCTGAATTTGCTGAATGGTGTTCGTTATGTTGACTTTGAGGACATCAACTGTTCGCGGATTATTTGCATAGACCTGCGATTTAAGGTAGTCCCAAAGAAAGTAGTCTAATGGCGTTAAATCGCATGATCTCGGTGGCCAGTTGACGTCGCCGCTACGCGAGATGACCCTACCCTGAAATCGCTGGTGCAAAATGTCTATCGTGGCGTGCGCAGTGTGGCACGTAGCACCGTCCTGTTTGAATTACATTTCTTCAGTATCCATATCAGGCATATAACCCAGTTGAGGCCACAAGAAGTTGCTTATCATCGATCTGTAGGTCTCGACGTTGACGGTTATGGCAATCCCATCTTCGTTCTCAAAAAAATACGGACTGATGATTCCGTTAGACGAAAATCCGCACCGAACAATGACTTTGTTGGGATGCAATTGGAACTGGTGTATCTCATGTGGATTATTTTCGTCCCAAATCCGACAATTTTGCTTGTTCATAAATCCCTTCATCCAAAAATGGGCCTCGTCGCTGTGGCGAGGATAGAAATCACGTAATTCGCGGAACGTTTGTCGAACGGAGCACTGATTTTGATAATAACATTTGATGATTTGCATACGCTGTTTAACGCTATAACCTTCCATCATGACTTGCCAAGTACTATTGAACAGTTCACAGTGTGGTTGCCAGATATCGCTTCAACAACATGGCCACTATTGCCTGACAAAGCTCGAGCGCCCTTGTTGAAAGATCCTCTACATAAATTTTATTTAACAACATACAAATCAGCGAGACGGCTGGTGATGCTTGCCATGAAGAAGTGTTTCAATGTCTGGCTTGATGGACAAGGTAGACAACAGAAGAATGCCATTGAGGTGGCGGTCCGAGAGTTGAGAGCGAAGGTGAGACTTCGTGTACTTCATTTTGGAGAATAACTGTTCGCAACAGTGGGTGCTGCCAAATATGGCTACGATGCGTTGAACATGCGCAATGTATTTTGGAAAATTGCTAGAAGGGATGACGAGGTCGTGGAAGAAGGACAGCGAAGAAGAGGTGCGGAACTTTGCCTTCAGTTCATCATTGCACTGCAGCTCCACCAACTCTATCTGCAGAGGGGGGGGAGCGGCGTCGTTCACGGGAAAGTCAAAGGGGGTGGTGAAAAGCTTGAAGTCTGCATCCAGTAGCCTGACTCCTGCAAACGAGAGGCAAATTCCTCCCACAAAGAGTCGACGACGCTAACGCAAGTGTCCAGGTGCACGAGCAGCAAGGCAAGGAAAATTCACAAACTGACCAATAGCCAACTGAGCCTCCCACAAGCGCAGCTTAACCTCGAAGGCAGTGACCACAAAGCATACTTAGTCTCAATGCAAAATTCCAATGGACGCTGGCCGCGGGGGTCTGGCAGGATTGCAGAGTGAGGCGCAAAGTTGCTAAAGAGTATCTGCCGGTGTAGCCGCACAGAATTGTATGTTCGCACCCATATTCATCACAAGGATTCATCGCAGCGGAAAAAGTAATAAGCATTTTTTGTTTAGAATTGCCTCCTCTACAACTTTGGTCTCGATACCTTTTTTGTATCTGTGAGGGAAATGCCTTTTTCTCTCATTTTTTAATCATTTTTACTGCCAGACGTAAGACTCATTTCCATGTCCCTCTAAGAGTCTCCTGAGATATATGATGTTTGGCAGAGTTTTTTTTTTGGGGGGGGGAGGGTCACGGGCCGGAGGATGCCCGCCCCTGTCTTACAGGAACAGGATCAGAACGAGATTTTGGATTCAGCGAAGTAATGCACTGTTGTTGTTTTTTATTTTTGAAATGCGGAGTTTTAATAATCCTGTAATAATTGAAATATTAGAGTAATTATTCCTATCATGTAAGTTTTAAAAACGAATAAAAAGCTAGAGACATAGTGAGAGAGAGAGAGAGAGAGAGGGAGAGAAAGAGAGAGTCAAAAATCTTCGGCTACCACTCCCTCTCTTCGTAATAAAATACCTACAATCAGAGATATGGTTGCATCAGCCCATGAAGTTTTTGAACAGGATCGCCAAATATACCCATCGCTCCAAATATTCTACTTAAACCAATTATTTTAATTATCCATAGCCCTCCCTACATCTTGGATAAGGGGCTTTTCCGTGAACTATCTTCCCTCTTTCGAAACATATTCACCCCACATATAAATAATTTAATTGAATTCATTCATATATTCACAAACAGCAACCTAGAACGGAAATGCCTCATTAATTCTGACTAGCATAATTAGCCGGCGTTTCCTGTGATAAAAAGTCCTGTCGCAAATAAATACAGATGCATTTGTTTAAAGTTCTTATATTGTGGCAGAAAAATAGTTTTACTTGTTGATTATTATTATCTGTGGGATGGAGACAGATTCAGGAGAGTTGCGCACTCTAGACTCAATTTTTCTCATAGTTCCTTTTAGTTTATTGGTAATTATTTCAGCAAAAAGGACGTTTGCCATTGGAATCTTCCTTCTCCAAAAACCTAGAAACCTAAACAGAGTATTTGTGAAAGGCGTTTTCTTAGAATATTTCAGATCTATCAATCTCTTGGTTCTGGTTGATGGATGTTTTTTAATCGTTCCAATGATATCCTCTATTAAATTTATTTGTGATAAAGGATACCACCTTAGCATCCTTTTTCTTGTCGTACATATCCTTAGGTCTCCTCAAAATAAATGCTAGAGCTTACATTATTGGCCGCACTCTAGAACAATAGATGTCCCATGTACTATTAGGCAACTACTAGTAAAAGACGGTCTTTACGGCCAGGTAGCTAAAATAAAACCATATTGCAAAAAAGGGAATGAAAAGTAACCTTACATCTACCGAAGTATAAAAAATAAGTATTGACGAATGGAAAAAGGTAATTTGGACCAATTAGTGAAAATTAGAGATTTTCAGTGTGGGTTATTCAGAAATTGCCATAACTAAATGTTTCAGCATATAAGGAAAAGAATAGGAAAAATGCTGAAAGAAATTGCCGAAAAAGCAACAATTAAACAAAGAAATTTCTATCGGCGTCTGGGGTTCTTTGCCATCCAGCGGAGTCAAGATTTTAAAAAACCCCAAAGAATAATGAATACTAAGGAAGATTTCTAAATGCTAATGCATTCTACAATGTTATCAGGAAGACAAGTAATTGGGAAGATTTCGTTTATTAGCATGATAACACGACCTCAAATACATCAATATAAAGTACATCTCTATTTTAAAAGAAAAAAAGATCCGGAGAGGTCTACCTAATGAAATGCCCAATAAATGTCATAATTTAGACATTATTGAAACTTTGTGTAATTATTTAAAGCCAAAAAAAAACAGAAAAGTAGACAAATTCCCCAAAAGAGTTATGAGAATTCTATCGAGATGCTATTAAGGATATGCCTACCATAGTATAATATTTCCAAATAGCTCCTTACCTTTCAAAAGAGAATTGATACTATTATATCAGTCGATATTTTCCATACTGATTGTTGTCAATAGAGGAATTTGACAACAAATATGTCTAATATACAACTAAAGGTACTTTTTATAATATCCTAGCCAAGATTTTAGACTAAACATAAATACGAGTATAGGAAGATACGACACGCCTAAATACGTTTGTAAAATATATCTAGCTTAGAAATTCATGTCACGTCTATAGTTAATAAAACTAATCGCATAAATCTGTAGAGGAGAAAAATATCTTTGATATATTTGTCGTATTAAATTCACTGTTGAAAGTTAATAATGTCTCTATTCGCTCTTGCGTAAGAAAATAAATCTTAATAATTTTCGGTTTTTGGGCTCATTTTTTTATATTTGTTTTTTATTTAATTTGCTTTTTTTTATTCCCGTGGATTTTTCGTTTGTTTTGTTTCATTTGTTGCTTTTTATTATTTTTTGTCGTTTTATTTCATGATCGTTGATTTTATTGATCTACATATATATGTAGAGTAATTATGTTTACTGCCCGAGCGTGCATATTTTTGTATCTTTTTAGAACTTTTCTTAAGCTTTTTTGCCGAATGGGGAGTTTTTAACAAAGAATTTTGGATATGATTTAGTTATATTTGAAAATAACATTAATTTCAAGTTGTATGAGGAGACGGAGCCAAATAAAGTCTTGTTTATATAGTAAAGTCAACATATTTTGGTTTTTCCTCAAATTATTTATCTAATATTGTTGGTAACGTTATAAAATTTAAGAGATAATTTTTTCCTATATTGGAAATTCCATTTTCTTCGTTTCAATTTTTTGTCTTTGAATAGAAATGTACATTTTAATTTGCGCAAGAAAGTTTTTGATATAATTTCATGTTTGAAACTTCGAAGCTTCCTGTAAACTAATATACAAGGAAACCGAGTGGGAAATTATTTACAATTTCTGGTGGGGATTTAATCGAAGAAACTAAAGGTTTAGGTTTGCTAATAAATGCATTTACATCCAAATTATTAGGCGACGCACAAAGAATATCCTCCGCAGGCCACAACCAAATCAATTAATTTTTTCTCGAAAATCTCCGTATACAGATAAGGAAGGAGGACAGCTCATAGCCATACCAAATGACTTGGCGCAGATTTTAATAGAATTAAATTTATAATAATCAATGTATATAAAAATGAGTTTTTTGGAAGTTGTGTGGTAGAGAAAAGATAGATGAATGTTCGTCGATAAAATTAATTAAGTCAGGAACTTTGACTTTTCTAAGGACGGAGCGTACGTTAAAACTAACCAAAGAAAATTGATCCGAATAACAGAGGTCATTAAAATTGCCATAATGATATGGATTATTAATGATGTGGAAATGGCAGATGAATGAGTGAGTGACTTACCCAACATGTAGCAGGTGGGTAAATTTGGATTGATGGGGTAGGGAGAAGGGAGAGAGAAAGCGGGGGAGATCAAATATACACCCAACCAGATGGCACGACCCCGTTAATAGCTTGCCATTTAAAAAATAAGGCACATTCGGACTAAAGAGGGAGAGAGGGCTGAGTGGGGGTGGGGGATTGAACTCAATGTTTCCATGTTGTGTATTATCGTGTGTGTGTGTGTGCGTGTATGTGTGCACGGAAAAAGGGAGAAAGAGGAAGGAGAAATAGAGTTGGGAGGAGAGAAAAGGGAACCTCGCTCGATCGAGCGCCCCTCCCCCCAAAGGTCACATTGACCTAGTTTCCCCTCGTGCGCATGGCTCATTTCCAATGGACTCGAACGCGGAACTGAAAACGGTTTCCTGTGAAGCTAACGAGGTCCTCGACGAAGAAGGAACAAAGGACCCAGGCCCCGCTATCACCCCTACAATCAGGGCGTACTTAAAGAAGAGAATAATTCACACGGGAAAAGGGAAAAGGAGCGCTACCCAGCCAGGATAGATGCGTGACATGAGAAAGAACAGGAACCTGTAGTGGTCACGGGCCTCAATTGCGGTGAAAGACGCGCGTGAAGGATAAAGGACGCGGTGTCACGTAACGAGAGGATTTCACTCAAGGGGATAGGGAAAGGATAGGGAGGATAAATCGAAAGGATGAAGGAGTGCAAAGAATGGGGCAAAAGATCAACCATTTAAAAAGAGAAAGAGAGAAAAGAGATTAAAAAGATTAGTTTAAAAGTGATAGAGATAAGTGAAAGAAAGAGAACTAAGAAAAAAGAAAGAATGAAGAGTGAAGAGATAGGGGAGAGATAATAAGAGAAAAATAAAGAGAAACGGACAGATATATATATATATATATATATATATATATATATATATATATATATATATATATATATATATATATATATATGCAAAAAATTAAACAGGAAAATGAAAGGCGGATTCCAAGTACTTTCAAACTTAGAAAGTATATATATATATATATATATATATATATATATATATATATATTGGTATAATTGTTAACCTTCAAACCCCGATATATATAGCCATGTTTTTATTTCCTTATATTATTTCTACTTTCCTTTGATAATGATACAGGAGTGTATCGAAACGCGTTGGGCCAATAAATGTTTCGTTTTATCCAGTGAATTATTTTACTGCCCTCGTTCATCAGTGCTTTTTTAATGAATTTTGGCGAGCTTATACACGGGTTAACCAACGACCAAAAGCGGAATATTAGAGAAATCGAGACTCGAAAAGAAAATCATTAATGCTGAATTTGCAGTCGCCTTCAATAAAATATGTCACGAAGAGAATCTTCTGCCCAAATATACGAAGATATATATATATATATATATATATATATATATATATATATATATATATATATATATAGAGAGAGAGAGAGAGAGAGAGAGAGAGAGAGGGAGAATGAATCCCATGCACAATCTCAGTATGGCACGCAACCGTTGCCTAAAATAGGACGCGCAACGATGCGTGCGAGTACTGGAACGTGACCCCTTTTAAGAGACTTCCCTCCGTAGGGTTTGCCCCCAGAAACAGTTCAAATGCTCGACTGTGGCCCCGTTTGGATGAATGCGTAAAGCGGGTCGGAGGGGACGGAAGGGAATGGCCGAGCCCATAGTTTTTGTCAAATTGACCGCCTAATCATTAACTCTACGGATCATTACCTTCGCATTTGAATTATTGATTAATCGCATTATTTCCGACCCTTGCAATCTGCGCCCGTCACCCTCGAGGTCCTTAATGTCCCCTGTGCTCCCTCGCCACCTCCGTTATCTGTGTTCCCTCTTCAGCGTTGAAAGGCGTCATCCGCCATTCTTAGATGTTGTTTATTTCCGGCTGCCCCATTTATTTCTCCCATCCTGACACCTTATGAATACGAAAGCGTTGGAAAATATTGTTGGCTCTCTTGAAGTTACTTCCAGAGGTTATTTGGGGACGATTATCTTTTTAATAAGACTGCCTCGATTTGGCTTTTAGGCATTCGTGTCGCGAATTGAGTTTGGAGAGATAAATGATAACTGAGAATTAAAAGAAACGACAATCCAACCGGTTGTATGTCTTCTCTGATGTGGAAAATGAAGTGGAATGAAACCATGATAATGGGAATTAAAGAAGAGATATGTAATGAAAATAATGGAAGCCGAAAAGTATTAAAATATTAAACATCACCTACTCATAATTCCTAAAATGATGAAACGTCGCCTCTCTGATGTGAGGCATGGCAATAATCTGCTTCTACCATTATCACAACCCCAGAGTGGCACTGCGTTTTGCTCATTACACCAACAAATCGATCCCCAACACCATTATTCTCTCTATTTTCTGAGGACCACTCACAGCGGCGTCTTCTTATCACCTCATTTTCTTTCATTCATCTACACACTTAACTGTCCTTAACCCTGTAAAAAGTCGCGTTTTTATGGCTATTTCGAGGAAAGCGAAAAGGCAGGTAAAAGTTTCGATAAATGAGGTGTTTCCAAGACAGATGAGATGAAAATATGAACAGATGAAAGAAAAATGGGGGGCGATAGGAAAATCAGAAAAGTACAGGAAGAATAAGCGAAATCAGTAAAGGGAATTATGAACTTCAGGCGGCCGAACTGAATGTGGCGAGAAGTTTGCTCTTGTATGGTGATATAATTCATCACTCGATCACTAATGAGATGAAGTTAGGGGAAAACGGACATCAATGAGAGGATTAGAAATCTAAAAGGAAGAAAGCAACACGGAAAAAAACAACGAGAAAGAAACAAAGCTGAGATTATCGAACTAAAAAATCAAACAACAATCGTGCCATTAAAGATTTATGTCTCAAAGCAAAACTCGGGAAAAAATAAATGATGGAATAAATCAACGGTTGACTGCTGGAGGGCTTTCTAGAGCTCAAGGGGTAATATATTTTTACTCTTTGAGAGATCTCCTTTGGATTATTCTTTATTCCTCCTCCAGTTGAGCCTTTGAATCAAAACGTAAATAGTATGAGTCCGTTGACGATGACTGAGGTGAATCCTTCGCGAGGAGACGCGAGCACCGAGGAAGACACTCGCGATATAGACCCTCGCCATTCACTGGGAAAGCAGAGTCGAACTAATTGTTGTGACGATTCCAGAGAATAGATTTAGTACTCATTAATGACCATGAAGGACCTGATATCAATCTTTGACCAATGGGGAGGAGGAAAAGGCAGTTTTGGTAGAGTTCCGCCTCCATCAAAGTCCCTAAATTCTTTCACTACTCACTCAAACTTTGCACTTTCTACAGGTGTTCTCTTTCCTCAAATTCACATTTTTTCTACGTTAAAATACCCACTTTGGTTTTCATCTTTATTTTTATTTTTTATTTGGAGATTAGAGAAATTTTTTTTCGTAAGAAAAGAAATAATTAGATTCAGATTCACATCTGCACAAACAAAGGCCGCTAATAACAAAATACGAAATCAGTCGCATTAATCCCAAATCTCATCAATAAGAAGCTTTTCAAAGCAGCCTATAGGTTAGGTGGCTTCTCCATTCTCTTAGCCCTCACCTGAAACCTAGAGAAAGGTGTAGCATGGGTAATCATACTGCAGAATGAGTGATTAACCTCTCTCAGAGTAATGCTTAAAGGCGCAGGCTCTCCTTGCCCATATACCTGCAGGGAAATCTGCGGCTATATACCTTCCACACATATTTATCTCTATTTTCAACGTTGCCTTTACAGATATCTCCTTCTTAACTTTCTTTGGGTCATACCCTAGTTGGGTTCCTCTTTAAATATCGAACTACTTTCCACAAATGTCACCCAATTTCCTTCTTATTAACGCAATCCGATAGCTGGATCGATGCCTCTATTACCCCACGCTGGACTACAATGGGGCCCATTCAAGACAAACACGAAATATAAACAAAGAGACCAGCAAAGGCTCGTAGAAGCAGACACCAGTGAAGAATCACCGAGAAACATAACCGTTTGACCAGAACCTGCCTCCCCCCCCATTTCAATCTTTAACCATTCATGGCCATGTCTTTATTCGTTATATTTCCATCGTTAGTTAGTTATTTTCTAAATACAAACAGTGTAAACTTTATGTATCAAAATTCTGCATAAATGATCACGTCATAATCCCCAACCGTCGATTTAGTTGGTTGTTATTTCTTTGTTCGTAGACCACCGATCCACGGCAGAGGTTAACCGACTCTTACTTCCATCTGCAGACCACATTCCCAGTCTCCTTAAAACCTTTCTCAAGCCAGAATCTCGCTATTTTATTTTCTGCTACTAGTCTGCTAGCGTCATCAAAGCTTCAATCTGAGCCGCTCTCTCTCTGGGTGACCTCTCCATGGCAGTCTCTCCTAGATTTTCTTCTCCCGTCTACCATCTGCCATCGTTGGCCTATGCGAGTTTTATACCGTTCTTTTTTAACCTAAATCATGATTTCACCTACTCTGGTAATTGTATTCGTCCCATGTCCATTTCTAATACTATTTACATTGAATGTCATTATTATTAGCATTTATTCTTTACCTCTTAGGTGAGCAGGATTTGATCGCAGTCATCTAAACTTTGTAAAATAGATTACTCTCTTATTTTTCCATATTCTTTGTCTATTAATTTCTTTCAGTTCCTTATACATATTTACATTTGGCTGGAAATAATTCATGAAGCTACAATATATTTTTACTTTTCTCCTTGGGGAAAAGAATCTCATCTTCTCTCGCAATTCTGTTGTCAGTTGTTTAAATTCGGCGAAAAAGTCCAACATTTTCGGAATAATGAGTATCCATTATTTAAGTGTTAAATAAAACACTTGTATTAGCTTGATCTTACAGAGATAATGACAGACACACACAGCCATTCACAACAATCTATTATCTTTCTCGGCTTCACAACACAAGGAATACATCCTTCTCTGTTCCAAGGAATCTTACCAATGGGTTGTGGTTTCCAGATACACCCGTGACGCAGGACGGGTCTCCCTTCTACAGCGGTGACGAAAGGTCATACCTGTTCAAAATACTTCTCGATACCTCCCCCAGGCCTTCCGCAAGAGAACTGGCTCCCGGTAACCTAGGTCTCCCTAGCGATTATCATACTGATCTTTATGCTGGTTTCATTACCTGATCAATAGAGGGAGCAATCTTGGTAAGGTGACGAATGGTGGTCCTTACCTACTTATCAACCTCTTCCTGGTGCATTTTCTCTCTAGTGTTTTATTTAGATTTCAATATCACTTATGTATTTAGAAACAAGCCCTCTGCTCGTTTGTCTCTGTATCATATTTATGTAAACTGAAGTGAATAAAACAATGATTTATTCATTTAGTTGTCCGAAAATGATAATAACATAAATTGGAATTTAGACTAAATTCATTTACCATTTATAAGACTTAAGAAAAATATCTATCAGTTTCTTTTTTAGTTTTAATATTAGTCCAGGACTATTCAAATTTGACACGATTTGTTCTGTTTATGTATATTTTTTTATATTTTTCTCTTTCTTGATTTATTGTGTTACCGTTTAGGGGAGATTTTATCTCCATTGCCATGATTTTACTTCTTTTGGAAAACGGTAAAGTCATTTTTGCATTCACTTCCCTTTTTACGTGGTACCATTCGTTGTAAAATTATAGTTGGTGTATTCGTTTCATCCGTTTATATTCCACCAATTTATAATAGTTTAAGGGGGTCTTATTATATATTTGTTATACAGGGTGTGCCTAAAGTATATAAACATAGGAAATATCATTAGGGTCTCCTCGTTCGGCAGTCTTTACTCCTTGACTTCTTTCTTAAGTCTGCTAAAATAGAAGATGTCCTCAATGGTCTCCTCGTTCGCCAGACCTTATCCTCCTTGATTTCATTTTCTTGGGTATGCAAAAGGTGAAGATGACCTCAATGATTTCCTTATTCACCAAACCTTGAATTAGTTTGGGGATGAATGCTAAAGGGGGTGTAATTAGAGACCGAGACACCTGCGGGAACAGCGCATAATAAATGAAGGTGCTCCAATTGACGGAAATTTGGACTTAATGCGTTGGTTCATCGTTGAATCTCGCAAAGCGCATCAAACGCTGTACCACAAAAGGTGGAAATCACATTGAAGATGTTATTTATTGATACTTCAATTAAATACAATTTAATTCAAATTAAATAAAATTAAGTTCATTTTTTTTAATATGCATTTTGCCTACGTGGTCCAGACTTTAGGGACACCCTGTAATTATTAACGAAAATGAATTTATTAAAGTTCGGAATTACTTGGAATTCATGTTTTCTTTTTTTTCTTGTAGAGAAGTTGTGCATTCACTATATACAGGTGGTTTTATACAAAGGTATATCTAGTGTAAAAGCTCAACTGAATGTTATTTTTCGCCAGATGAGCTCCTTAAAAAGAAAAAAAATCATATCATCATCACTAACTTTAAAATTTAAGAAGGGGAATTTTTTGAGTATTTTAATAATAATTTCATCTTAGTTTAGTTATGACTTATGTTTTTTTATCAAATTTATTTCTAATAATTCATTTATAATATCAAAAAACAAAATGGTGAAGTTCAGAAATAAATATAAGTATCGAAATTTTGTTAATTTTTTAAAACCCAAAGAATTACAAATGGTGAAGTTCAGAAAATTTATTTTTATATATCTTTTTCTATAACTATATTTTAGCAACGTGATATTTGTAAAGGACGGAAATTTAGTTGTTTTTTTTAATTATTATAATTGGCGAAGTTCATAAAATTTATACAAATTTAACCATGGCTGCTTTTTTTTAGATTTTAAATTTTAATCTTAGTAACGAAGCCATTGCCTGGTCTCTATATATAAATATTCAGACGTTTCGTATCATCCTTGAGACATACTCAGTGAGGGAAAAAAATATAAAAAGATATAGTACAAAGCTGCTTCCAGTACCTGTTGTTTTAATTTGGTTAAATAAAAGAGATTATTTCACCAGGGACCTTTTTCGTTTTTACTGGACGTTCGGGAGCCGTATAATTCCCCTGAATGTTCGTATTTGCAAACTCAAACCGTCGCGATCAAATTTTCGCCCTCAAAATTCGTTTTATTTGCGTAGCATAATTTTAAGAACCGAATATAGGTGGAGGGGGATCACATTGGGTATCTTTGCTCTTTTAAAGTTAAAAGATTTACAGCATTCAAGGGGTAACCTTAATCAAAATTTGAAAGTTGATCTCAAAACTTCAGATTGAAATGTTTATTAAAGTTAATATATCAAAATAATCATCTGATTCTAACAATCAAGTCAAAAGGAAGTAATTTATTCAGAGTTGACCCCCTTAACCCAATGGGGGCGGGGACAAATGAATAATTTATGCAAATTAATTTCCCAACATTTGCACAATAACTAAAAGCCAACTAAGAGGTGAAGGAGTTTGTCAGCGCCCAAATAGAGTCAACTAGCCCTATGTTGACCCACAATATATATCCCCTGTATGATTACTAGTTCACAAATTTCATGAGTCACAATTATGCAAAACAGTAGAGAGTAAAGAAAGCAGATTCCGAGCGCTTTCGTCTATATTTGAAAAGACTTCTTCAAGAAATGAATAGATACAAAAGACAACAGCTGAACTTCTAAGGGAAGGTAGGGGTGGAGGGTGCTCCTTTTCCATAAAATCTTAGTAAGAGCGACAAAATTCTTGAAAATCTCATTTAAGACCTTATGTGGGAAGTGATAATGGGGTTTAATGAAAAGAACACAGGATTTATGCTAAAGTTGGGGAAAGTGACAATACAAACCCGTTCTAAAATGATTCTGGAAATGCAATTGATACATGTAATGATGTATTTGGCTCTATTCTAATATAGTGCATGATCACATAGATGTGTATAAGGCGAATCATTCACTATGGTAACATACATTTGTCTGGCGTTGTTTTAACTTTATCTGGACTTCGACCGTGGGTTTCCCGTACGAACATTTTTTACAATCTTAAATTCCTATAAAATAATGTTCCCACTCGGTTAGGACAGTCCTTGGCAAGAATTTGGACTCTAAGAATGACTCCTATTTAAAGATTATATTTATTTGGTTAAACGTGGAAGTCGACTGATAACTTTGTTATGAGAAGTCAACATGTTTATGTTCTCGGACAATTGAATATTAACCCTGGCATTCAAAAGGATTTTTAGTCGCGTGTGAGTTCATAAGTTATTATGTCGGTCCGTAAGTCGTCAATGAGTTTTGGGGCAATAACATCGTAACTATTCGGCCAATTCTAACGAACTTTGAAACTCTTATGTTGTTTTACATTCCTTTCCAAATGATATAATTTGTCAAGGTACTCCCAAGGTTAGTCCGGGAATTATTAAAAGAAAATTAACTATGTGTCGGATTGCCTCACTTGTTGAAAATTTTGGAGGTCGTAAGGTCATAAATCAGAATAACTGAGAGCACGCGACCTAGGTCTGTTGACTGTTTTCTGTGGCTTCAGAGTTATCTAGGAAACTTAACGACTAGCACAATTTTGAGCCCATCTTATAAACTTTATCTGTCTCTTTATCTAATTATCCATGATGGTCTTATGATGAAGATAAATAATTTTACTGCCTTGAGATGTTGCGCCGGAAAGAGGTAAATACACTCTATTTGGACCTCCCAGACACTTTCGATCCCAACTGTATTTGAAGGACATGTTAAAGTAAAACCCTAAACCTTAAACTATCGTGTACATGAAGGCTTTCGTTATATCATGTATTTGAATTTTGGGAATATGTAGAATTCAAATATTCAAGAATGGGAAGATGCAGTCGTTTTTAATTTCTAGGCTGAATTTAATCGAAAGAACCACGTTGTTAAGTTGGATTAAAATAAATCAAGATCTAAATTCCCAGAACGAAAACACAAAATGTCATCAACATAATCAAAACAGAGGATTTTTTGTATTTGTGGCCCATTTCGAATGATTTTGTGCATAATTTTCTCAACTTTGAAAAAGCGACAAATATACCATCTTATTATAATGATCCTATCGTGTGTGTCTGTATGTGTCTGTCTGTGGATTTTTGTTTAATTGAGAACGGGATTGTTTTCTTGAGCCCCAATTTTGAATTTGTTGTGAAATATTAAAATCTTTTCTTTCGCAAACTTGTGAGCGAAATGAACAAGCCAACAGGTCTAGCAAAAAAAGTCCAGAAGGCGGATTTTTGCAAAGTTAAATCTAACATTGATTTAAAGTTACATAAACATTTTACAATGTGTATGTATAAATAAGATTGTTTTCATAAGATCCAATTACTTACTACATCGACTCAAATTCATATTTTACAATATTCTGTCCCACCCACATAGAGTATGGATAAAGGAAGACCATATTTTATTATTTAAGTTGGTGTCTTATGTCCCTACGTTAATTCCTTGAAGAGGTTTTTACAAATGAAAAGAAAACCTTCAGAATCTGCTTTCCTTTTCCCTTGTTTGGTATTTTACATATAAAATTTACATATATGTATATATATATATATATATATATATATATATATATATATATATGAGAAATTATTGCAGTAACGCAATTAATTACTCTTATACGGTTAAAAGGCTATTTTTGGCAAACACAGTCGATATGTGAGAAGAGCTCCTTCCGAGAGCTTTGAGGAAGACTGTGTTTGCCAAAAATCTCCTTTTAACCGCATATATATATATATATATATATATATATATATATATATATATATATATATATATATATATATATATATATATATATATATATATATCCTCATAAAAATCCTTTTCGCGGATCAGTAAAATTCTAAATTCTACCTAGTGGGGCCCATTTTACGAAATAAAATCAGCCCGTAGTTGGTTTTTCAAACATCATCAACTACAACATCCAACTGACCACTTCTTACTAAAGAGAAAATATCTGTCATTTTAACTTAGCCAAAGTTCGGACTTGCCGTGATTTTAAAACAGTAATTTCTAATTATATCCATTATACTTATTTATATACCTATCTATTTTATCTATTCATTTACGTAATATGGTTACCATATTTAGAATTCATTCGCCGCTACCGTTTCTTTCGATTAAGTTCAAAATGCTTTCTGGGAAACGTTGTTAATACTAGTAAAAGCATCGTTTATTTAAATTCTGATCTCCATTCCTTTTGAATTTCTTCGTATGTAATTCATTAAAAATGTGAAGCGAAATACATACATAGAGCAATAAATATAAATACACATTGTAATTATTATTATTATGTGACTAGCAAATCACTCAATTTTGCTCTTAAATAAACGCCGACAAACAAATTTGTTAATATTATTAAAAAGCATTGTTTATTATTTAATTTTTGAGCTCCATTCCTTTTGAATTTCTTTGTATGTAATTCCTTAAAAGTGTGAAGCGAAATACATACATCGATCAATAAATAAATACACATTGTAATTATTATTATTAGGTAGCTATTAAATCATTCGATTTTGCTCTCAAATAAAGTCCGACAAACAAATTTCGGAGTCCTGAGACGTTGTTGACGTTAACCTTTTTCCATTTTCGGCGGGAAACATTTAAATGAAGACAAATGGAAGAAAAGGGACGACAGTTAGCAAAATTCCTCATCTTTCAGATGGAAGTGGGATCAGATAGGCTATAAACGGATTCATTAAATAATGACTCATACCAACAGGGAGTCACGAGGGTGGTTGACCTTTTCCACGCACACCCGTTACATACATACGCACATAGACACCATTTATAACTGACGGTTAGAAAAATTCAATCAATTTTATGGCGGAAATCTCTGAAATTAGAAAATGTGTTTTATTCATCTCTCTTGCCTTCGCCAGAGGACAAGGGGCGAAAGGAGTACGGAAGAGGCATTATTTTACTCCCCCATTTTTATCTTCTCAATCCATTTTAGTTACAGCCTCTTTTACTATCGGTTGTTAATATATTCTGCGCGGTCTTCCATTTAAGACACCCTACTACCTTTCGAGTGAATGTGGTCAGAGCTTTTTAACGGGTGTGTGCAGCAATGCATTCCATTGATTTAAACATTGCAACTAACTCCAGTATTCGACCGCAGACTGCCTTCTATACTTACAATTAATGAAGTGTTTCACAAGTCATGGTCGTGATTTTAAACCATGCTACATGTGCGACACGATCAAGAAGGCCATTTTCACTCAAGGAGTTCCCATGAAAGAGGAGGGTAGATTGTAGCGAGCCATCCAGTCGATCCCTGGGAATTGCGGAACTCAACCACTAGACCTCTGTGAATTTGGATTACCATCCTATTAGCCACCCAATCCTCTCGAACACTGGTCCAATGATAATACTCGCTTGACCTCCGTCGACTCTTGCTTTTCCATCGATAGAGTAAATTTCATTCATAATCCTTCTCTTCTCTTTTGTCCGCCCTTTCTCTTTCAATTTTGGGCCAAGAGCTTGTAACCCCATTGATGAATACCCACTTCTCTTTAGCTTGTCACATATTTCACCCACTAACAGCACGATTGTACGTGTATTCTAAAAGTTTTTATACTCTTAATTTCTTCCTCCTGCAATTTCATCGAGGCATATACGGGAACATGAAAATTCCGCTAGAACAAGGAAGCATTGTTCTTGTTCTTTATTGAACATTCAAATTGTTAAAGGATTGTTCAAGCCGTCTAAAATTCCATAATAGACGTTTATGCCCTGTTTGGATAATAGAATAGACAATTTCAATAATTAATGACAAAGCGCCCCGGTTAACTAGCGAAAGTGCTCTTTGTGCAAACTATATTAGAAGCTCCATATTTAAAAAGGTAGCGTGAGATCAGATCGCATCTGCTCTCAGGAAGTGGGGTTCAAAGATCTTCAGCCTTTCTCTATCGGATTTTTAGTGACAAATCGGAAAATAACGGCCCTGCAATCTCTCCAATATCAATTAATTATTTCATAAATATGCAATCCACCACATAATTACTTGACGTGAAGAATGCCCTCTCTGTATCGAGTCCAGATTTTGCCTTTACTTTTCTCCCATGAGGACGGGGGAGGGGCTTCTTCTTGCCTCAATGAGCAAAGGTTTCTGCTTTATTCGCGCCCTTACTATTTCTTCACGAGGGGTATCTAGGGGAAGGTTTTATTCATACTTTTGATTCCCACCAGAGCTTGATAATGGACAGGGTTTTTTTTTTAGTGAACACGGCACCTCTTTATTGTACAGAAATACACATGTATTCCATAGATGTCCAGCTATGAACTATTTGCCGACACTGTGCGAAGCGCGAACCACATACTAGGTGAAAGTGCAGGAGAGAGATAGAAAAGGTAGAGATATTATGTTTGGTGTGTGTGTTGATGAGATAGTTTTGAATGTAAGATGATATATGAAGATGATAGGGTAGAGGTGATAATGAATTATGCCAGGTTGCCTGGCAAACGCTTTTGTTTTCCATTAATTTTGCCTTTTGTTTGCTTTATTATTTTTTGAGTTTGTAATTTAAGCATAAGAGCCTTTGTTATCTTATGCTCATTTGAGCTTTTTATTTATTTTTTTTTATTTTTTGCATTTTTCATTAGTATAATGGTTTTATATACGAGGGGCGGTCAAAAAGTTTTGCGAATCGGTAGGGCAAAACAAAGGAAGGGGGATGGCTGTTTGTGGGGGTGTTAGGAGAAGTTATGACAAGTAACGACCTGCAGCCACACGCTCCTGCCTCGTCTATTTAAGAAGCAGTAGCTGATCGCGGATCGTCAGTCACAAATTTTTCAACAATGAAGAAGGTTGAGCACCGCGCAGTGATCAAATTTTTGACCAAGGAAGGCAAGAATGCAAAACAGATCCATGAACGCATGGTTGCAGTGTACACCGACACCGCCCCTTCGTATGCAACCATTGCTCGCTGGAAAAAGGGAGTTCCGCCATGGTCGTGAGTCCCTTGAAGATGACCCCTATCCAGGACGCCCGTCAGACGTAACCAACGAGGAGAATGTGGCCCGTGTGGAGAGGATGATCCTCGAAAAGGTCGAAGAAATCGAGCGAGAACTTGGAATATCACATGGAAGTGTTATCAACATGATCCACGACAATTTGGCCATGACCAAGGTCTCTTCTGCCCATTGGGTCCCTAGAAACCTCACAAAACCTCACGCCCCATGATTGACTTCAACGTCGTCAAAGTCCACAAGGCCAGAGTTGCACAAGCTGCCCTGCGCGAGTGCGGATTCGAGGAGCTCAACCATTCCCTCTAGAGTCCAGATCTGGCCCCTAGCGACTACTTTTTATTCCGCCACTCAAAGCTACACTGCGTGGATGCCGGTTTGGGGACGATGAAGATTTCCAGCTCGCCGTCCAGGAGTGGATTGAACAGCAGTCGGGAGATTTCTGGTTTTGGGGAATTCGAAGCCTCAGGGACAAGTGGCGCAAATGCATTGAAGTCGAAGGTAGTTATATTGAAAAATTTACAAAAAGGTTTTCAGGAGAAAACGTTAATAGGAAATTGACAAGAGTGAGCTCAGGAGAGCTCCTGAACATAGAAAAGACATAACACAAAAAGGGAGGTGAAGGGGGTTGAACGGTAGGAGCAGGTGCTACCCGGCAGAAGGCTGTTAAACGTCCGTCCCGTTTCGGGGAGTGTGGAACCTTAAGTAGTCCAGACTAGAAACGGGTCCACACACGGCCTCTATCAATTTCTTGAAAAGTACCGAGACGGGAGATCCGCCGGGTTGCGCCTGCATCTTACGTACGCGATGTTTCTCAAGGAAATTCTAAAGGCTTTAGAAAAGGCTATCAGGGAAGTAGGTGAAAGGGCATGGAGGATAAGTTCGGGGAGTTTGCCCCTCTTGAGGTTCCAAATGGCGCCAATGTTGTCGCTGAAGAGGAGGGCGCGGGGGGGCCATGATGAGGGTAAGGGTAGCAGCCAGAGATTCGAGGCCAAAAATCCCCGCATCCCAAGAGCGGCAGTCGAGTGCCATGGAAGCCCCGTCACACCACCAGCCGATGCCCCAAGGCGAGGCGTTCACAAAGATGCCAGGGCGGATGCCCTTGGGAGGGCGAAAACGAGTCCACCTATTGTAGATGAGGCGGCTAAGGTGGAAGAAAGCGGTGGGGTTTGGGTTGTCCCGTTGGGAGTAGCAAAGCTGCACCCAGCATAAGGGAAGATGGAGGGCCGGGAGTGTATATATATATATATATATATATATATATATATATATATATATATATATATATTGGTTAGGGCTTCTCCTATGGAGCTTCAATTTAATTTGAAGGATGAACGAAAGGACGTATAAAGGGAAATTCATTTCATTTTCTTGATACAACGTTTTGGGTGAACTTTTCACCCATATTCGAGTACTGGAAATACAATTCGTGGAAAACGATTTAAGTTAAGAGTCAAACAGATAATTAAAATGACGAATTTAGGGAAAGTATTTAATGTTTATTAAGGGGGGGAGATAGCGATAAATTTACAGGTAATTGATATTTTTGGATTATTATGTTGCGAGTTAAAAATTAACGATTGGGGATACACAGGAAACACATCAGGATAAACCAACCTTAAACAATCATCTGTTAGAGAATAACTGGGGAGAAAGGGCGAGGAGCGTAAGAAGAAATAGAAGGTTAGGAGGTTGGTAATATTTTTGTTTGGAGTAGAAGTAGTGGGTGAGAAGAAGAATCGGAATTTAAGGAAGGAGAAAGGTATTTAATATACATGGATTCAAGAATCCTTAATGATATGGGATCAGGGGTGTTTTTTAAGATTTTAAAATCGTCCGTTGTGATTTCAGTTTTGCACTTAATAGAGTGAAGCCTAACAGGTGAGAATTCTTTCGTATAGAGAACCTTTCCTGTCCTGTGGCTAACACCCAAATGTGAACAGAACCTCTCCTTCAGCGTGCGCACCGTACTACCTATGTATATCCCCAGTTTATAATTGGGGCAAGTAAACTCGTAAATAACGGAGCACTTCGCTTCAGGTGGAATTCTGCCCCGTTAAACGCTGTTCTGTACTCCGTTCTTCTGCATCTTGAATTAAGATCGCCTATTCTTGCGGAATAGGCGCAAGAACGATCGGACAGGGAGATATGGGCGTCTTGGGGGTTGGTATCCGACAGTTACTTATAGGTCGTCGTAAGTCATTTTGATTTTCACAGCGAGATATCACTCTTCTAGGTCGTTCACTTCTTGGAAAGGTATTCCTGTCTTCATTGCTAAGGCCACCCCGTCGTATCTACCATTTGAGTAATTGGTCGTTATTACTTCGTAATTGTAGATCTTAATATGGTCATTATTAGGGTTAATTCCATCTTCAGTAATTAGGACTATATGAGGATTGACTTTTCTCATGATCTCATTATAGATATGTCGTTTGTTGTGCCAGTCGTTAACGTTTATTGTAAATATTTTTAGCCTTTTTATGTAGCAAATTCCGTATTCCATAACTATTTCTTACGGGGTGGTTTCTGGCTGCTTTTCTGTTCGCCAGCTGGAGATCTCACTTTACCGGTTCTCTTTTTTTGTACGACTCTTGGGTGATGTTGATACACGATTCTGGTCTGATTTCAATTTGTCCGGTAGTCAGTGCTTCGTAATCCTCTTCTTCTGTGTAGTCTGCATCATAATCCCATTTATACTTTCCGTCCATTACTCCTTTAATGATTTCCACTGAGTTTATGGGTTTGGGAAGTGGGTTGGTTGAGGTGCCAAAAAGTCTCAAGTCGAGAGCCTGGCTTGAGCTGTGCATTATTGTAGCTGGTTCCATTTCGTCCTGTTCGTGGTCATCGTCCATTCTGGTAGGTGTCTAAATCGATTCATCTGAGACTGGGGGAGATGCTACAAAAGAGCTATAATCAGGTTCCACAGCAGTTTTTTTATTTAACCTAGATCTGTTCTCCATTGTGGTTATACTTTTAATCTGTGCCTGAAAGAGTTCAGCGGACGGGGGATTATCCGGGAACCACATTGGTTTCATCACGTTGTTCGCTAACATACGATTCGCTTCTTTTGCATAGGTCCCTGGACTCATCATGTTCACAAAATGTGCATGGGGGATGACCATAATCAGGTTCGTTCTCAGTCCGGGTTCTAATTGTAGCAAGGTCTTCTCTTGGCTCGTTGCTTTTGTCGCTTGGGCGTAAGTAGTGTTGGTCTTTTTGTTTTTCTATTCCATTAATTGTTTCCTTTTTTTCGCAATGTGGGACTTTTTCATCGGGCAGGTCATAGTGCATTCCTTCCAGGTGTGTTCTTTGCTAGCGCATTCAAAACATATCTTGCCTTGGAATGTACAATCATTTGTTGCGTTGATTCTAATGCGTAGCAGATAAAACACACCTTTACGGGTATGAAGGATTCACGTTCGATGCATGATGACGAGATTTTTGAGTTAAATAGTAAGATTCTTTGTTCGATCGCTTTATGTGCCATTTATGTAGTCTAGAATGTAACTTTAAAGACATGGATGTGCTCTTCACCCTCTCAATTTTTAAATTTGTAGACTTCGTCTATTTTCGCCCAGCTTTGCATGTCTTCAATTTCTTGTTTAATTTCATTGGCAGTTTGGAAGCCGACATAGGGGTCGATCCGGCTGCAGATGATAGATCTCTGAGCTGTTATTTTATTTTATTTTTTTTTTGGGGGGGTGATGAGCCTAATTTTCTCAAATTCCTGTATTTCTTTTGTGCTTAGCATGTTATCCAGGTCCTTGTTTGTATCACAAATGGTCAGGTATCCGTTAGGTTGTTCCTTCACTTTGCATAGCGCAATTCCAAGTTTGGCGAAGGCTGTCTCGAATATCTTTTCTCTTGGCAGTTTCCTTTGTCCCTCTTTGGTCACAAGTGGGACACATCTACTCACCCCACGGTCGTCCATGACGACCCCAAGGTCGAAGATCGGTCGAGTTTCTCCTATGGGCCCTTATCACGGGAGCGTGTGCCTAAAGTTAATCTCGGGTCCGCCCTCGACTGCTCTACCTATTATGTTGTCTAACAGGGCCCACCAACCAGTTTTGACCACTCCACCCCAGAACGGGGCACTCCTCTTCGTGCCCTCTGCAGGGCTTCCTTCAGGGGTTTGGACACGCACAACAGTCACTGGTGGTATCTAAAGGCTTTAACTAGCAGTGAGGTTATTAGGCCCCGAGTGTACTGCTACAGGGTAGAGCTGAATCCAGGTTCGCGCGCGCGCAACCTTCTTCTCTTAATTGCGTGCGTACAGCAAGACGCGATACGAAGAGAGCTGAATATTTTCCTTCTTTTGCGTAGAGCAGGTGAGTACTCGAAGTTTCCAAGCAATCGGTATCCCGATGGAGCCCCCTGCGTCGTCTTTTATCGTCTGTGGGTGACGTCAGACTATGACAATGACGTTTTTATGACATCATTTTTCATAGGATTACCTTTATTCATTCACTTCTCTTCTACTTCTTAGATTACGCTTATTCCCTCTGTCTATAATTAAAAAAAAATGCTTCTATTGAGCGAGTAAAGAACCCGCACCAAATGGGTAAAATACTGCGCATATTTTCATAAGAGTCCTTCAATACTCTAGCCATCAATAATTAAGGCGTTGTCGTTCTGCCATTGCCCATTGAAACGATCTTTACATATTCCCTTCCCATGGATTCTTTTAAAAAAGTCACAAACTTCTCATTTTAGCCACTTTCCGGCGACCAAACCACTACAAAAGACATTACCATGGAACCCCGGAGGAGAAAGGAAAGTCCAATTTTTCGTCGATCAGGAAAGGTGAGACTGTACCCTGGTTGCTGGATAACCTCCCGGTTGTTTTCTTGAATCTTTTTTCTCTAACTGCGATAATTCTCACTCTGCCATTTGTGTGGCAGTAGTGACACACATACCTGAGATCGTTCGCTTTGTAGTGTAATTGGGATTTGGGCGCAAAGGAAAACGTTGGTTGCATGTGATAAGAGCGTATTTTCCTGAGGTGGTGTGACACGGGTGTGGGCAGTAAAGAATGGATTATCACTCAATCCCTAAACTAGAGATGTAGAAATTCCCTGACAAGCTATCCAGAAGGTGGTCTTAGGTGAGATTGGCACCTAGCTAAAAACTTCAGTTTGACCCACCCTAGAATGGAAGTAGCAGGATGTTTGTGGTCTTCTCCATAGAATTATTTCGTCCGCATTTAGTAGAATGGACACTTTGCTCGCGATCTCAGAAAACAGGGACTGTCCGGGGAGGAGACGCAGAACCAAGACTTGTGGCGGAGACGCATCAGAAACATCGACCTTCAGTGATGCAGGAGAAGATACAGAGACAAAAATCAGGAGGAGAATTCTAATGCCTAAGACAGGCAAGCTCCGAAGACCATCCGATGCAACACTCAATCTTTGAGGCTTCGAAATCCAGTTTTTCCCAACCACTTACAAAAACATTATTGCTAATACCGTTTGTTTTTTCAGTAGACATTTTCTTGGTTTTGAGAAACATTGATTGAAACTTGCTCAGGATATCCATAAATCCGCGATTAAAATCAAGCGAAAGGTAATTATAAATCAATACCCAATGGTCAATTTATTATCTACTAATGATGTTAATGAGTCCACTAATGGTTGTCGCTTTCACCCTCCAAACACTGAACCAGCCTTTTCTCACATACATTCGTAGTCTGCAGCCAGCGCGAAACAGACACAGCTCAACGTATAACCACAACATTGTGGTTAAAGACAAAAACTTAAATGAGCACACTTACCCTAGTTTGCCAGTCAGAATAGTTTTTAAATGACTTTCAAATTCAGATGCAACCAACCTTAAACCAGACCAACAAGATCAGCAAACAAAAGTAGCCTACTACCTGACAAAAAGAATACGACATATGCACGACATCTGAAGTTAACCATCACAAATGTGTGAGATCTTTTATCATAACCTCCACTTTGTCTTCTTTGCAGTGAAAGTCTGGATAGGTCGAACCATCCACAAATATGCGTGACATTTTCACACATAAGACAAAATCTACAGTACACGAAGTGATATATCTATGGAAGAACCCCCATCAGCTCGGCGGAGTTCCTTGAAGTGGCCGGTTTAAGAGGTGGGCCTAACTAAACCATGAGATAACAAATAAAGGGCGGTTTTTTGCTACTCAGTAAAGACCATTGACCCATTCCTATATACCTGTTACCAGTCGCAATGGTCTTGTGTCAAAATAACAAGAACAGAGACGCTTCCTTAAGGACAACTATGTCAGGAGTTGTGAGTTTCTGATATGTCGCCATTAATCCGAGGTTTTATGGAACAACAGGCCATAGATCAAACAAGTTTGATGCTGCATTTAATTTTTTTTTTACAAAAATATAAAATTACCTCCAAACCCACAAAATTTTACATTCTTTCTATCAATTTTTATATCACTGCACTTCCTCAACACATTGCCTCATTAACCGTTCGGTACAAAATACTTATATCCATTATACCTTCAATAAACTCAGGTTTAACCATGATTCTAGCTTAGTCGTTAAATTAGTCACTGGAGAAGCGAGTACTTTAAGGCACTGGTGAAAACTGTCAACATTTCTAAAGGTCCTGTACAATTTTTATTTTAATGCTTTCAGAGTTAATGCGAAATAATGTATTATCGTCTCGTTTGATTATTCCATTTTTTTTCTCTCAATTCATATGAGGCTAACCTACATATCATTACTTAAAAGTCAATCTTGCTAAATATTTTGTTTACTTCAATGACCTTCTTACCATGGTTCACCTTACGTTACATTTGATTTGTTTATTTCGTCTCCGAGCCTAACTTTAAAGCTTACCTTTCATGCAGTTTTCATTTAGTAATGTGCTGTGTAATATAAATAATTCTTTGTTCAAATCTTCCTCTGATATTTTAGCTCTTGAAAAAGCTGCGCTTCAGTTCGAAGGTGAAGTGTTTTGCTAACGCGAAGAAATGGCAATTGACTCTCCCCTTGATCCTTACTTTGCTAATAGTCTACTATCGTTTCATCTGTAGTTGGTTAGATGCTTGGTACCTATAGTTTAAAACTTTGTTTTTAAATGTCGTAATAGTTATATTAACGATCACTGAGCAATTTTTCTGTAGACAAGTTGCCCACATCTATTTTTAGATTAAAACTAAGAACTATAGCATTAAATTTTCTATGGATAAATAAAATATTAACACTATATCACTTTTAAATAAACATCTTTTGGTGTTCCTAAAAATAAATCGTTCATTTTCAACATCTGTTCACCAAAAACCGACAAATATACAATTAGGACCCAGTACTTCATTAATATGTTAATGTCACTTAAATTAGCACACTTTACATGTCACATACATAGACCTTTAAAAATTGGTTCTGACTGGCAGTCCTATCTATTAGAAGTGCAATGTCACGTGAATTGTCTTGCCCATAATTTTGAACTTAATGTCATGTTTAATAATATTTTATTAAGAAAGATTTAAGCAATAAATTTTCTCCCAAACCGCGTGCTCGTTCAGCACCCAAACTTAAACTTATATTTAAAATAACTTGAATCGCCTCACTTTTAAAATCACTCAAGATTTATCACTTCTATGCCAACTTTGCTCGCAATCCAACTATAAAATCGTCATTTATACCCTTATCAATTGGTCCCATTTTTTTCCGTTTCAAAAACCTCTTTCCAAGCTGTCGAGATCATCAGTGTTTATTTATTTAAGTGTGAAAGCTTCGAAAGCCGTTTCGTAGGAGAAATTTTCGTAATGCTTAAACTGAAGATTTCAAAGCATTTGGGTTGGTCTTTCAGAATTCCCCACTCCTGTCTATGCCAGAGATTTCCTCTTTATCCTAACATTACGAAACGCATCAAAATTCCTTTTTTAAAGATTCATTTTTATTCTCTTTTTCGCCTAAGGATAATTTTATTTAAAAATTCTCGAATCGTCACATATTAAACAACTACAACATGAACTCAATGCCTGCAAGTTTTCCATTAACCAACGTATTCACAATAACCAATAGTGCCTTTCTTCTTAACTTACAGACCAATTTTGTTCCTATTTCACATCACTTCCCTTGTTGGGTTCCTCTCTGCACTTCCATATTATTTAATTCGTTTAAAATTTAAGCTTCTCCTTTCATGATGTTTTATTGATTCTTTAATTCTGATGACTGAAACTTTTGTAGTACATGCTACGAAGCGCCTTCGGTTCTGTTCTGGTTATCCTGTTTAGGTATATTTCGTCTCAATATATATATATATATATATATATATATATATATATATATATATATATATATATATATATAGAGAGAGAGAGAGAGAGAGAGAGAGAGAGAGAGAGAGAAAGAGAGCAAGTCTTGTGAGTGCTGGCAAAATTTAGCCTACATTGGGATTCGAAGCATCGACCTCCCACCTAAGAGGATCGAGCGTTGATCAGTGAGCCATGATAGAATAAAAGGAAAGGCAATCTGAACTCTTTTAAGAGCTCCGAGGAAAGGCATGGCAAATTAATGGCCAGAAGTCTTTTACACTTCCACACCCGAGTTGTGCAGGTAACATTTAATTCAAGAGTATCCAGTGTAACTCTGATGCCGTTGTTTGAGTTCGGTAAGGCACAATGGCACGCCTCTTGAATTATGAAAAAAAATAACCCATAAACCCTACTCGAATTCTTATTAAAAATCCTTGCTTCCAAAATCATAACCATGGATTTGACAAGCAACTTTATGACAAGAAACGACTTTTGCCTCGCTAAAAACGAAGACGTTTTAAGACGACTATAGAAAGAAGGAATTAAGAAAACCTACATTAACATACCTTCTTACATGTAGAGTTATCCAGCATCATCATTTAGATTCCAATCGCTCAAAAATAAAATACAAAAAAAAGTAAACCCGAGGATCCCTTCTGACGGATTTTTCTGGGTCAATTATTTCGCATTTCCTTTGGTGATTGTAAAAGTACAACTTCTAATCCCCTCCCACTTTATTGGAGACCACGTGCGATTGTATCCTGCCATGGACAACGTCACTTTCTGTTCGCGGACATTCGAAAAATTTCTACTCCCTAGCGTATTGGGGAAATATCCCCCAATCCAGCGAAATCATCCCGAGCCTCCCCCCCCCCCGGCGACGAGGCGAGAAAGAGCCGCTGTTTTTCGCGCCTTGCTGTTAAATGATGGATCGATTCCGCCTCCGGATTAAGATGTCTGGAGCTTGTGACTCCTTTATCCAAATTCCCCCTTTCCCTTCAGAATCACCATACAAATACTCGGTTTTGAATGGAGATCGAAGAGTCCAGCATGCACCTCAAGGCTGTCCTTATGGTCTCGTCGAAGTCCCTTTGAGCGTTTATCAGACAGCATACTTTCTCCGTTGTGAATCTACCCCACTCAATTGGTAGCTTGTCTGATCGGCAAGCCTTCGAATTTGCGCAACAGGCTCCCTTCGTTCAATCGAACCAAAGAAAATCTCCATCGATTACCTTTGAGGAAAAGAAGTTTCCTCTTCCAGTGGAATTACGAGAATTCCCACATTTCCCGTCGAATGTCATCTTTAAAGATTGGCTATCTTCATCGGAAGGTTGGTTCTGATCGTGCCTCAATTGCCTCATTCGTACTGCGCCTCGTTCGTACCGTGCCTCACTTGCCTCATCGGATCGTTCCCCATTCGCCTCATCGCAAAAGGACCGTCCTCGAAGTCACCGATCCTTTTGACCTGAGCCTAGTAACGCTAGTAACTCTAGTAACTCTATTTTAGAATCTCTCCTCATAATAATTATCTAGAGACTATTTCAATTTAAATCATCCTCTTTGCCATTTTGATGTTTGTAAATAAAATTATATTTTTGCTAATTTATCTTTAACTAACTTTGAACAATACTCTCGGCCTATTCAAGTAAATTTCGCCAACCAATTATGCACTCTCTCTGATTATTAAGGATTTGAAACCCAACGCCTCAAGTTTGTCCTCCTAGTCGGCCGTTAATGCCTGCGAACAGTTCTTAAACGGTTCGCGTCGCAGTAGGTGATTAAGTCATCCCCCACATAATATAGGTGTAGTGTATGGTATAGAGTGGTGTATCACGACAGGGATAATAGTATAGTATTACTATTCTCTTCAAATCCAAAGAGGAACAATGACTGATGACAGAATTATCACAAGGCATTCTGCAGTTGTAATAAAAAGCTAACAATTTCAAGACTAAAATAATGATAAAGAGTTTTGCTGGTTAATAACCAAGCTGAGCAATAGATTTGTTGATCAATAGTTTTGATGATTAATATATTTGCTGGTTAATAGTTATGCTGAGAAATAGATTTGTTAATCAATAGTTTTGCGAGTCAATGGTTTTGATGATTAATCTTTTTACTGGTTGGTAGTTTTGCTAGTTAATAGTTATTATTTTTAATAGATATATTGATCAATTACTATGCTGATCAAAAGATTGCTGATTAATTTGCTTGTTAATAGTTTTGCCATCTATAGTTTTACTGATCGAAAGTTTTGTTGGTGAATATTTTTGCCAATCAATATTTTTGCTACTGGATACTTTTGATGATCAATAGTTTTCCTAGGAAATATTTTTGTTGGTCAATAGTTTTACTGATCAAATGTTTTGTTGATTAATAGTTTAGATGACTATTACTCATGCTGATCAATAGTTTTGCTGATCTATAGATTTGCTGGTAAATAGTTATTATGCCTGTTTAATAGATTTGCTGATCAATAGATTTCTGATTAATAATTTTGTTGATCAATATTTTTGCTGATTAATAGATTTACCGAAGAGAGAACAATGAGAAGTGAGGATAAAACTTTAGAGAAATCGTAGAATACTTATTGTTAGGAGATCTTGTAACTCCTGATGATTCCATGGAAATAGAAGTCAGTATTATGATGGCGAGCTTTAGAAAAGCTTATATCCATCTTCAAAAGTGGTCTTTATTTATTTTAGAAGGTTTAAAGTTCTCTTTTACCCTCTGTTGGATCTATCCACGCGTGGCAAAGAGAGAAGAAGATGTAAAAGGGCTGCAAAAGATGACCTGAGAGGGAGGACTAATTTCCGTGGGGCACTGGAGCCGGGAAGGCGTGCTGTTCCTCCAGGTTTCAGTTGTAGGAGGGGCATCGCCTCCTCTTACACCACCCTCCGTCTTACTTATACTATGGATTATTTAATCAAGCTGGGAAGTCGAATTTAAAAAATAAAGCAACAACAACGAGAAGAAAAGGGGAAGAACAATAGGACGAAAATAAGAGGGAGAAAGACAAAGAGAATGATTGAAAGAAAAGAAGAGGGGGAAGAAGAGATAGATGGGAGTAGGGGGGAAGATTGGCGGATAAAGGGAATAAGGAGAAGAAGAGTAACGGGTGGAAGAGAAGGGAGGGGGAAGACAGAGAAGGGAAGAGAAAAGGGAAAGCGTGGAGGAAGTCGCTTGGGAGAAAGAACAAGAAGTAGACAAGAAAGGTAGGATGAGGTGGATGAGAATGAAAGAAGGAGATAAAACAGAAGAAGAGAGAGAATAAAGAAACGAAGAGAAAACACAGAAGGAAACAAGGAAAGAATGAAAGGCAGGCCGAAACAAAAGAAAACAATAACAAGGGTAGTTCGAAGAACAACAACAATAAATAAAATAGGAAAAAAACAAGACGTCATCCATAACAAACGATTCACAAATCGTTTTAGAGCCTATATATTCCAGGTGTTCGCATTCATGAAATCCACCCATTAAGGAGCCAATAAAACAAATAAAACTCCAATTGCCTTATTCTTTGCCTCCTTTTACATCAAACACTTGTTCCATATTCTCTTTCACTCTTTGCTGAAGCTAAAGAACTCATCACTAACTCTTTATCCTTCACATCTCTTATAGCAGCGATTTAGATTTTAATTTTAAATGTTAATTATACCTTTTAATTAGGCAGGTTAATTATGAAGGGTACATTTTAATTTTCGTGATTCTTTCCAAAGCAATTTGCGAGTTCTTATCCTGATTCAGCCTCACTCAACAGCTCTCATTTGCATTTTTAACTGGGCTCTTTTTCACTTTATCCCCCTCCATTATTTTGCATCTGCAATGCATTTAACTTAATTTTATGCTGGAATAGGTGCCTCTAACACTCTCGAACTAGATTGAGACTACCTAATCTTTATTCCGTCTAGGCATTTCCATTCTACATTGCGCTATTCCTTACGAGCTTCTTCTCACCTATTTTTGTGGCGCAGGGTTAATATCGCATGTCACTCGCCGACCGGCTTTCGTCCATTCACTGAAGGGCCGGGAGGGGCAGGGGGCTCGTTTATCCCTCCCACTTCTTTCTTTCCCTTATCTATCATTTTATTTACCCACAATGATTTGTCAGATGACTTCTGAAAGCTTAGGTGCCCTACTGGCCCCAAACCCCAATTTATATTCCAAACCATGCAGAAGTGGCTAAAGGCTATATAATTTGAAAGATAATGACAGATTTATTGTTATCCTGTTGTCTTTTTGTTTGTTTTTGGAACGTTTATCGCCCTCTTTCACCTTTTGCCTGGTCTAACTACGCCCAAAAAAGAGAGTGGGGGAGATTTAAAAGACGTGCAACAGATGATCCAAGAGAGAGCCCCACTTTGGAGCACTGAGATCAGGAGGGCGTGCGCCTCCTGAGGTAATGCTAGCGATTGATCATAGGAGCAAGAGTCCAATCCTAGAGAGCTTCTAGAGAGCTGATTGACGCAAGTTAAACGAGAGTAAGTGGGTGCCCCCCCCCCTCCTCAAAAAAACACTTTTCTAAAGACCTCAAACAACGATAATTAAATTGTAAATAAAACAGTCCTGCAATTGCATTTTTTTAATGATTCTAAATAAATAATTAAATAATGCTTCAGGGTTTGCAACATTAGCACAAGTTTTTAAATATACCAGGGCAAGATTTTTAAATACATCAGCATTTTTTAAATACATTAGCACAAGTTTTTTTAACTACATCAGTACAAGTTTTTAAATACATTTGCACAAGTTTTTAAATACATAGGCATTTTTTAAATACATCATTACAAGTTTTTAAATACATTTGCACAAGTTTTTGAATACATCAGCATTTTTTAAATACATCAGTACAAGTTTTTAAATACATTTGCACAAGTTTTTGAATACATCAACATTTTTTAAATACATTAGTACAAACTTTTTTAACACATCGGCACAAGTTTTGCAGATAAAGGCGTTTTTTGTAAAACCTTGTTAAATGCTTGAAATCCCGGGTTTTTGAAAATTTAGACAATGTGAGGCTAAAAAAAGAGGTTAGGTATGTGTAAACATATAAAAAATTTTATAAATTAACATGAACAATCAACTCAACTAAGTATGCTGTTTAAAAGAAAACTGGTACCATAATGATACCATGACAGCAATGTCATTCTTCTCTATGCGGGGTCGATCCAAGGTGGAGGGGGGGGAAAAATTTATTATAAACCTTTTAAAGACTTTGAAAGCATTTTTTGAGTTATTTTCGAGCAACTTCTTAAAAAATGACTTCATTTATTTTAGAAAAAAAGTTTAAAAAATGAGCTTTTGTGATAGAGAAGATAAAGAGGGATAGAAAGAGAAAGAGAGAGAATATTAGAGAAACTCCGAGGGCATAATTATCAGAAAGATCAGGGAGTGTTTTGTGGAGAAAATTTATAAATTAGTGATAAGTATAGATGTACAAAGATAGAAAAACCATATGCGAAAACCTATGGGAGAGTCGCGCAACTCTTCTCAACAAGGGGCTATTCATTTATTCGTTGCCGCCACGATTGGAATCTTAAAATTAAAACCTCCTGAATCTGTCCCCCCTCCCCTCTATTTAACAAAGGGGGCCCTGGTGTAGCTCGCACAGTGCCAAATTTTGCTTTGCCTCAATTTCACTTTGTACTTAGTCACTGATGCGGGGGTAGGGATTTTTCCACTGAATATGGTCCCTTCCTGATGAGATTCAACGGGATATTTCCACCCCCCACCCCCCATCTCCATCCGGTCTGTTTGCGACCCATTGTTCGGCCTCTCCTTTCCCCCTTCCCTCGTGGCTCTATTCCAAGTGCCTGTGGGTGCCAGGGACAGTGCGGATAGAGAGTTCATTAACAGACTGCCATAAACGGGAAATAGGGGGGGCGGCGTTTAAGCGGAAGGCGTGGATCTTCTCAAGGGGGGTGCAGGGTTCATTCAAGGGTGAGCTTGGAGTGTTTTACCCCCCCCCCCCCGAAGAAATCCATTTTTGTTTTGAAAAATAACGACAGATCGGTTCCAACCAGTCTTTTGGAGCTTTCGCGAGACGAGTGAATCATGGTGGATTTCCACGGAAGGGTACTGGGTTCGAATCCAGGCGAGAGCGGACACAAAATATTTCGCCTACTGCAGGGAGCTGCCGAAATTTAGACGCTGCGTCAGCAACCACATTGCTATTCGCACTACCGCTTCTCTTATATCCTCCTTCCTTATCACGGACGACAACACATCAGTCTTCCACTTCACAACACATCACTCTTCTGGCTCACAACACATCACTCTTCCGCCTAACAACTTGACAAAGTGGTTTCCATACCCCCGTTCACCTGATCCACGGGGGGGAAAGTATGGAGTAACAGGGGTAATTCCCCTACTTACAACTAAAACCCGAAGGAAAGACAAGCCCTTCCGGCCCCAGGAATCGCAGTTGGGCAACCTTCCGGTTTCAATGACTGCAAGAGGCCCTTCGGCTTTATATCTTCCACACAATTTAACCTTCTCCAACTTCAACACTTTCATAACACATCTCTCTCCTTACAGACGTTCTGCGTGATGCCTCATCGTTGCTATTGCGCTTACAATTCACCCCCACCTCCTATCATGTGGTTCACAAAGGGCTCCCTCCCCCCTGATTGGTGTAAAAAAAGTACTACCCCTCTTCTTGTGCCTCCTTTCCCACCAAGATATCTCCTGATGTACAAGGGTTTGAGAGTTTTTGTCATTGTGATCTCTTATGTAAATTTCATGATCCGGTTGGGGGACATCGTCCATGTTTGAGGAGGGACAGGTGCCGCAGTTAACTAGTATTGTACAGGTAGGCGCAATTGCAGGTAGATGAAATGAGAAGTAGGTGAAATGGCATGTATATGAAATGAGAAGTAGGTGAAATGGCATGTATATGAAATGGTAGGTAGATGAAATGGTAGATAGGTGAAATGGTAGATAGGTGAAATGGTAGATAGGTGAAATGGTAGGTAGGTGAAATGGTAGGTAGGTGAAATGGTAGGTAGGTGAAATGGTAGGTAGGTGAAAAGGTAGGTAGGTGAAATGAAGGTAAGTGAAAAGGTGGGTAGGTCAAAAGGTAGGTAGGTGAAATGGTAGGTAGGTGAAAAGGTAGGCAGGTGAATTGAAGGTAAGTGAAAAGGTAGGTAGGTGAAATGAAGGTAAGGGAAAAGGTAGGTAGGTGAAATGGTAGGTAGGTGAAAAGGTAGGTAGGTGAATTGAAGGCAAGTGAAAAGGTAGGTAGGTGAAATGGTAAGTAGGTAAAATGGAGATAGGTGAAAAGGTAGGTAGGTGAAAATATAGGTAGGTGAAATGGTAGGTAGGTGAAATGGTAGGTAGGTGAAATGGTAAGTAGGTTAAATGAAGGTAGGTGAAAATGGTAGGTAGCTTTAAGGGTTTGTCTTCAATGCAGAATAATTGGCATAAAGACAAGTTGTGAAGAAAATGAAAGAGCCAGGACGTAAAGCCTTTCATCCGAATTGCTTGAGCTACAACAACTTCGGAATGTGAACCGAAACTCTCAAGTTTGAAATTGAGGCCATAGTTTGGTCTATGCGAGGGGGAGGACCTGGCGAACGAATGACCTTCCACCTGACCAAAGTTAGGGCAAGGATACAAGCGAGGATACCTGACAGTGACAACCACAAACCACAACAATTACCCTCTTTAAGGTGAATAAGTGCACAAGAGGAAAGTGTCAGGAGACCATAAGTCATTAGGTGCTTCAGTGCACCCTTGTGTCATGTATCATATTAATTGGGTACAACGATGGAAACATGTAGTGATGAGGAAAATAGTGATGATAGGGATGAGGAAAGTAGTGATGATAGAGATGAGGAAAATAGTGATGATAGTATTGAGGACAATAGTGATGATAGTATTGAGGACAATAGTGATGATAGTATTGATGAAAATAGTGATGATAGTGATGAGGAAAATACAGATGATAGTGATGAGGAAAATAGTGATGAGGAAAGTAGTAATGATAGAGATGAGGAAAATAGTAATGATAGTATTGAGGACAATAGTGATGATAGCATTTTCCGACTCTGTACTGGTGCCCAGACTCGCTGGTTGCCCCTGATTCATTCTTGGACGGGGGGACTGCTAATTTTAAGGGTTTTAACAGAGTCGAAATGCGTTAAACTGTACACAACTCTCCCTTAGTTTCCTATCATTATAAAACTACACGAGTAACGCTCACAAGCCAAGGAATCAGTGTTTGGTATGAAGGAAACAAAGATATACTGACTGCAGTCATACTACGAGGAAGCGTGAATGAAAGAATAAAAGAATAAAGGCAAATTGATCAGGAAGGTCCTTACAAAGACCAGAACTTTTCCCTGAACTTTCAAACTTGATTAACGAGCGACTCAAATTGATTTCCACTACCAGGAGATTGAGGAAAATTGATTTTTTTTTTTTATTTGGAGGAATAATAAAAATTATAACTGTGTAACACGAGGGCATGATAAAATAGAGGGAGAAAAGACAAAGAGAAGTGGGAAATAAACTAAAAGAGAAGTAATGATAAAAAGGGTGATAATAAGAGGAGATCGCCCCTTTTCCTACATTTTATCTCTAGTGCTTTGCGCGGGGGCCCAGGGAGGGGGGGCAAGGGCGTAGTTATAGCTTGCAACTGGCCATTGGAAATTTAAAACCCACCATTAAATTTGTAGAAATTGGTCGTCAAGAAAGAAAATGGGAAGATGTCTCGTTTTTTGTTTTTTCTAATCACTTGAAGTTGAAACAATGTGAAAAAGGAAAGAAATCAGGATGGAAATTTTCCTCTTTTTTATTAGGTTCGAAAAGTTGGAATTTGGTCGAGTTTCTCGTCTTCAATCCACCGTGTCTCTTTTTAGGGGCAAAGGGCAAATATCGGTTCAGTGTGGCGAGCTATCAGGCTTGGAGTGGGAGGGCGGTCATTATGCCACTATGCCTGTCGATAGATCGGCTAAGAGTTTCAGTCTATTATCAGGCTCGGGGTATGTCATTATGCCAATCTCTTAGTCGATAGATTGGGTTGGCGCGTCAGTCTATCAAAAAACATAGACGGGTTTCATCCTGACAAACTGTTGGTCGATAGATTGGGTGAGGCGGCGGTGGAGGTTCATTATGCTAGTGATGGTAAATCTGTCGGGTCAACTTCTCAGTCTATCATCAGGCTAAAGGGCTGTGTCATTCTGCGAATTATTGGTTGAGAGATTTGGTCAGTGTGTCGATCTATCATATGGCTGGGAGGAGGGATCATGCTAGCCACACTGACCCGATATTTGTCCTTTGCCTCTTGAGTCTTTCAGTCGATTGTCGATAGAAAGGGCGGTCTATCGGTTGAGGTGTCGATAAATTGTGGCTGTGGTTCCCTCAGTTGAGAAAGGAAGACAACTCGGTTGATGCCCAATACATTTGGGGTACTGGGACATATTTTGCCGGATAGCTCATAAAAGAATGTCGATATATCGGTTTATTTATCCCGATAAGTCGGTCGATGAATGTCCGATAATTATCGGCAAAATATTTAGAAAAATTCGGAGTTTTTAGGTTTTTTGCTACAATAGGTAGCAAAAGGAAGGGGGAGGGCTGAGCACGCGTTTTTGCTATCTCCATTTATTCCGAGTTTCTCCACTTCCCCTTCTTCCTAGTTTTCTCCATTTTCCCTTCTTCTGAGTTTTCTAAACCTCCCCTCTTCCGAGTTTTCTCACATTCTCCCTTCTTATGAGTTTTCTCCACTTCCCTTTCTTCCGAGGTTTCTCCATTTTCCCTTCTTCCGAAGTTTCTCCACTTCCCATTCTTTCGCGTTTTTTTTAATTTCCCCTTTTTCTGAGTTTTCTCCACTTCCCTTTCTTCCGAGGTTTCTCCACTTCCCCTTCTTCCGAGTTTTCTCCATTACCCCTTCTTCAATTTTTTTTCATTTCAGCCTCCATCTTGATCGCCCGACCGAGCCAATCCTACACTATTTGAGGGCAGTGCATTGCAGGGCCAAAGCGGAGGCGTCCCATTCGGGGCCATTTCTTTCCATGCCTGCACTTGCAGGGGGTTGGGGGTGATGATTTAGGGGTCTGAAGTCACCGACCCGCCGCCCCAAATTCCGCAATCGCATCAGCAGTGTCATTTCAAAGAGGGGAAGGAAAACCCGCAGCTCCATAACCAGGCACTATTTGCCGCCCACAAAAATTGGAAACACGCGTATGTTCGATGTGCTTTGAACACATTGGGAGAGTGAAAAGAGATGAAGGAAGTGTTATAGGGAGGGATGGTGTGGGAAGAGTGGGAGGGGGAGAAAGAGGGGGGAAACAGGCGAGCAGCCAAACCACAGACACTTGAAGAGGAACCGAAAAGGAACAAGTCACCAAGATGACAGGACGATCTTGTCAACCCCAGGCAAGGAGGGTGGAGCTGACATCTTCAAGAACAAGTTCGTACAAAAAATCCCAAACCGATAAAAGCAAGAATTCAAACCCGTTACGTGGTCGGGCAAGACGAGTGTGAGATAATGGAACGGGGTTATCATGGTCCCAATTTAGATCCCCCTAACAGTACGAATCCACACTGTAATGCAATAAACAATGGACATAGGCTCCTAATCCATTTTTAATACATACTCGTATCTGCATACATACAGAGATTAAACACATAAAAAGAGACAAGGCTCGAATCCTTTTTGCACGACTAGAAACCCAACAGCGAGCTATGTGAAATGGGATCATCCTATTAATTGAATTCCAGACGAAATTCACACCGAACGTTAAATGAGCTAATTAAAGTTCCTCTCTCAAGTGCTACCACTCATTCCTGTGTATTTGTATATTTACAGAAGCCCTGCGCCAACGATCTCCCCGGCTAACATTCCTCCCCACTTTCTCCCCCTGAAAATTGGAGCCTTTTCTGAAAGTTACAAAGATAATAGCGAGAAATCTTCAAATTTAATCAACGAATGAAACTTGGCGGGAAATCTGCATTTCTTATTTTCTTATTTTTGCTCGAAGGCCGCTGGAACGTACGTGCGCCTTCCTAATTGCCACTATTACATCTTCTGTTTATAACTTGGAAATAAGATTAAGTTGTTTAAGCCAATTTGTGGTGGCGGGAAATTGTGACGAGGAGTGCCCTCGTAATCTCTTGATCTCTTCCGGTGAATTTACAGTGAACGTCTGGAATTAATTGAGAGAAGACGAAAGGTAAAAAATATAATGACCTTTCACTCTATAAATGGAGAGTAAAAGATAAAGGTAAAATAAATCATAGTAAAATGTTATCGGGTAAAAAAGAAAAAAATAGGAAGTTAAAAAGAACGAAAATGGCAATAATTGAGCCCACCAATTTAGATATGACCTTCGAAGAAAAGGAAATGGCAGGAATCGACGTCAATTAACTGAGAAAACGTTACTCCACTGGCACTCATTTGGCAGCATCTTTCCTTTTATGGGATCAAGATGATCAGGGGCTCCAAGAAAAGGAAATGGCATGAATCGACGTCAATTGACTGAGAAAACGTTACTTCATTGGCACTCAGATGGCAGCATCTTTGCTTTTATGGGATCAAGATGACCAGGGGCTCGAAGAAAAGGAAATGGCAGGAATCAACATCAATTAACTGAGAAAACTTCACTCCACTGGCACTCATTTGGCAGCATCTTTCCTTTTATGGGATCAAGATGATCAGGGGCTCCAAGAAAAGGAAATGGAAGGAATCAACGTCAATTAACTGGGAAAACGTTACTCCACTGGCACTCAGATGGCAGCATATTTCCTTTTATGGGATCAAGATGATCAGGGGCTCGAAGAAAAGGAAATGGCAGGAATCGACGTCAATTAACGGAAAAAAACGTTACTCCACTGGCACTCATTTGGCAACATCTTTCCTTTTATGGGATCAAGATGATCAGGGGCTCCAAGAAAAGGAAATGGCATGAATCGACGTCAATTAACTGAGAAATTGTTACTCCACTGGAACTCAGATGGCAGCATATTTCCTTTTATGGGATCAAGATGATCAGGGGCTCGAAGAAAAGGAAATGGCAGGAATCGACGTCAATTGACTGAGAAAACGTTACTTCATTGGCACTCAGATGGCAGCATCTTTGCTTTTATGAGATCAAGATGACCAGAGGCTCGAAGAAAAGGAAATGGCAGGAATCAACGTCAATTAACTGAGAAAACTTCACTCCACTGGCACTTATTTGGCAGCATCTTTCCTTTTATGGGATCAAGATGATCAGGGGCTCCAAGAAAAGGAAATGGAAGGAATCAACGTCAATTAACTGGGAAAACGTTACTCCACTGGCACTCAGATGGCAGCATATTTCCTTTTATGGGATCAAGATGATCAGGGGCTCGAAGAAAAGGAAATGGCAGGAATCGACGTCAATTAACGGAAAAAAACGTTACTCCACTGGCACTCAGATGGCAGCATCTTTGCTTTTATGGGATCAAGATGACCAGGGGTTCGAAGAAAAGTAAATGGCAGGAATCGACGTCAATTAACTGAGAAAACGTTACTCCACTGGCACTCAGATGGCAGCATCTTTCCTTTTATGGGATCAAGATGATCAGGGGCTCTTTTAGGGCCGGGTAGAGCTTTAGCTGTTGTTTGGAAGCTCGGTAAAGTTCGTCGTCTGCTTGTCAACTTGGCAGGTAGTTTAGGGTCGCAAAGATTTACATTAGAGGCAACCTAATCTAACACTTGTAGGCTCCCAATGATTCGACCGGTAACTCTTTCCTCTTTATGAGTTTGAAAGATTTTGCTGGAGGCGTGGAGGCGATCGGCCTTCAACAATCGGACGATAATAACTGGCGACGCACTTTGACCTTAATTTCTGAGACCGCCTACAGAAACAATGAAGAAATGCTGCACACAGCGCTATTTATACGGGTCAGAGGCTTTAGAGGATGGAGGTTGTTTTATAGAATTTAAGTTACGAATGGAGTTAGTTAAATAACTTTTAAATTCCCCTCTTTTCCTACTGACCATTGATTCTGGACTAGGGGAGGAGGTTTGGGGAGAATGTTCTGTTGGAATGACCAGAGGAAGTAAATAGAGAGATTTTGATCGCGGCGGAATGGGCCCTCAGAGCATTTATATGAGCACTGTGAGTTGCAGTGAGCATTGATTTTGAGGGTTTAAATAGAAATTTCATTTTAGAAATCAGCATTTAAATGACGCTGGAAAAGTAGAACTTTAAGTTTGTTTGACGGAACCTTTTCTACCACGCACGAAAGCCTCTCAGATAAAAAAAACAACACACGAGTGTAACAGAACTTTTGTAAACCTGGCTGGTAGTGTACGTAGGGCCAGAGTAACACGTAACAGATAGGATGGTTACATGATCGTTTAAGAAGGACGCTTGAATGATATTTTGTGTAAGTTTACATATACGATTTAGTACGGGGAAGGGGTTGATGCCCAGTGTTCGGTGACGAACATTTACTGGTCTAAATTCTATGATGATCCTAATTACTATGAAATGCCGATCTTTGAAGATAGGATGGGTAGAATTGTGCTTATTTAGACATAAGGACATGAGATGGAAAGATAGCTTCTACCGCACTGTCGGTAATGATTTGATGATTATAATTAAAGGAAGGTTAGTAAAATTTCTTCCTTATTTTTTCCAAGATACGCTCATCCAAATCCGATCGTTCAATTTGCCATCTAAGTCCATAAACCTTATTTGACGTCTTTCTTATTTCCATTATCTTAACCTCAGCCGAAAACTATTCGAACCTCATCCCCATCCCCCTTATCTAAAAATACAAAATATTTTGCCCATTTACTTGATTGCTCAACCCCATGTTGCCGCGCTACTTGAGAAACTCTTCCTTAATAAGGACCAGACGGACCACCGTCCGTGATATCCTTGTTGTTTCCTTTTTCTTGGTAGGATTATCAGATAACAAAGCAGTCATCATTTTAAAGGGGGAGTAATTTACTTAATGCATATCTGTCTACGTGAATAATTTTCTTCTCGATCCTAATTCTACACATACAACGTACCTGAGTCGATGTATGCATACAAACGAGCCTCACGAATGCCGCAAATAGGACAAGCAATTGACACTGGCATACAAAGGGCTCTAGATGAATGATGACTAATTAGTGTAGTTGATTTTCTCTTTAAAAAGGTTAAAGGGATTTTCAAAGTTTAGGGGCAGCATTGAATAATGAAGAGGCTTTCTCTTTTGCTCTCAGTCCCTTCCGAGAAATTTGCCGACTTCTCTCGGTTAAGATTCGTTATATCTCGACATGTGAGTTCAGATTGACGTTTTTTTTCTTATTTTCCTATATATAAATTATGCCCTTTACTAATACATAGCTTTTTTCTTATGTAAATGCAATAACAACAAAATAATTTTAAGTTTTTCCTATGCATAAAGTTACGCAATTTACGAATGCATATGTACATCAGGTGACTTGCTTTTCGATCTTCTTTATTATGATGACACCATTTCTTGCTTATTTTGTTTTAATCGTTTCTTTTTTTTTAATTTTCAAATTAACTGTACAAACCTTTTGTACCTAACAATACTACCCTATTGTGGGTGAGTTTCCACCCTCAACACCCTTCTATTTTGCTTTAATCAACTAGTAGTATAATAAACTCTAAACCTAACATTAGGTTATCAAATGAATCCGAGGACTAAAGAATATGCACAAAAAACAAGTTATGTACTAATAAAGAGCACAATTTCATACATAAAAAAAACATGTTAATTTGAACTCAGGCGTTGAGATATAACGTAACTCAATCCTCCTCAGCTTAATCTTTCCTTCATTCGCATAACCGTCGATCTGGTGACTTGTCTTGTGCCGTTACGTTGCCACTCAAGAGCTCAGCAACCTCCTCTTTACTCCTACCTACAAGTTATATCTGATCGCACTCTATTTCAAATCAAACTATTCATTCTCCTTCTTAATCGTTTCACTTGAAGCAATCATCTGTAATATCTCTCTTTTTAAAACATTAATTTTCGATTAATATATACAGAGGTCTGTTTCCATTAGGCCAGTTGAGAATATTAGCTTGCGTCTTTTTTCAAAAAGTAGTTATGTATCATTATAAAAAATATATTAATAAAAAAATAATCCGTATCTACTTATTAAAAGGGACTTACACAATAATGCGGATAGATCAAATTCAAAATGATGGATCTTCATGACACATTGTAAAGAAAGGCAAAGGAATGAGCTGATTAAAATGGCTTCATATTATATGTCAAACATTGTTAAGAAGCTTCAAACTGTAAATTTAGTATTCATTCATCCTATGTGTAATTAACTTGTCTTAACACTTAAGTACAATGTGAGCCATACGTGTACGAATAATCTATTCCAAAACACTTTGATCTATCTTACCTAAGTGTTCAGAAGTTAAAAAATCTGTCTAGAAAAAAAACAACTCCATGGTATAAATTGAGAAGATTCACTGATATCAGTCTAGAATCCAAGAAATCTGTTTCCACCAAGCCATGAGTCAAATATGAACCGTGTTTCTTCTCCATCAGCATAAGATCTAATCTTGCAGAAATGAATGGCTTGACCGAGATTTCAATAATATCAATAATTATACATAGAACTTAGAAATGAACACTCATCATCCACAAGTAGGTCATCTTTCAATTAATTAAAACATCGAAAATACATGAAAAAAATGGAATGGTGATTAGTCTAGGCTTCGGTTAAATATGCTAAAAAATTCACGAAATATGCATACTAATATCCTGCAAAAAAAAGACAGGGAAACATGCAGCTAAGTATGCAATAAATGTTAAATATGCCGGTATAAGGGAAACAAAAAATGAAAGAATTTTTTAATACCAAATCGATAGTAAGACATCCGTAAATAAGTAAAGAAGTGGTAACAAATATTTTCAAACATTGCAAATTGTGGTTACATTTGATGAGACTGGCCTAAGTTCTCAGAAGAAAAAAATGCGCCTATTATCCACCAGTATTGGTTTGTATTGAGAGAATACCTGCTCAACATCACAAGAGACGATTGGTTTATGTCTCAGTGATAAAAAACTAACATATTGAGAGATTATAGAGTTTCGTTAATGTCTTTATCTCCGGAAAGAATCTGGCCAACTTTGCTCATTATTTCAAATCTTAGGGTTTGGGAGAAAATGTTGTTTAGTTTAATATGCATCAGATTGTCCACTTTTCATTTCGTTAATAAGATCTTTAATTAACGAAAGTGATGAATACAACTGCAGTGCCTTTTTCATTCAGAATAGTAATTGTTTACAAGATTCAAGAAAAGTTGCTGGCATTAAGAGCAAGTTTTCTTTCATTCCTGTAGTTTCGAATAAAGCCTTACCCTCCTGACTGCTCAGAACATCCTTTAGGTCAAAAGTTGCGACAACAGCTTCAATAACATTGAAGTTTTTACCAAAGCACACTGCTATCTTAATCCATTTTCCCCATCTTGTGACCACAGATAAAGAAAGGAAGAAGCGATGTGTTTTGGAGAGATTTCCAAAACTTGCAGTTTGAGACTGTGCTTTCACAAAGAATTTTATGACGCTGACAATCAGTCGATTATCATCTGGTTGGTTTGGCCTTGCCAATTCTGCCACACAATTCAATCCATGGGTCATACAGGTCAGATGGATCCTTTTGGGATACAAAACTTGCGGTCCACTTATTGCTTTGCATATTTACAGTGCAACATTTTCATACACTGATATCGTTTGCCACAGCAATCTCAGAGAATCGTTGAAGAATGCAGTGACAGTGTGTAGTTCACTTTAGATAATACGCCAACATTCACTAAATAGCATTAACCTTTTTTTGTTTCATCTTCTAACAGACCCAAAACAAAATCACAATGCACCCTTGCTTAATATCAGTGGTCTCATCGATTTACACCCATTTTTTTTTACACGTTTGCTTGCTCTTAATAATAGTGTTGTCGAACAAACGAGAAACACAGTTTTAACGTAAAGTAGATTCGTTTGACACTATTTTCTCAGTGTACTTTTCTAAGAATGACTTAAGGCATGCATTATTCAGCTTATGTAAAGGAATACCAGCGGAATTATTCCCTTGAAAACTTTGGGTTGAACTGGAAACGACTATGGCCTGGTATACATACGTTCGCTAGTAGCCACTGCTCATTAAGTGCATTGGGGGACTTGGAAAGTAACAGTTGTATGTGCTTAATTATTTTGAAGTGTTCATGGACTTGAAACTTCTTACTCCCTGACATTGGTATTACATAGTATTTGCAATAGTTTTGAAGACATTAAATTCGTTTACATAAGCGTCAAGCCCTTCACTTTTGTTTTGTTTTTAAACTTTGACATTTTTTAACGACTAGCGGAAGAGAAACACTTATACACAACAGCAGTGATCTCAATGACAGAATGACTATCGCGCGCGCGCGCAGTACTTTGTTTACGTATAGTTCAGTGATGCTAAATGTTGCCAAAACAACAGAAAAGACGCGCCTCTGCAAAGAGAGATTCTAAATATTCACCGATATGCAGAAACCAAAGAAAATATGCATTTGTATATGAAATATCCACATTCATAAGTATCCAAGCTCTACTCCTGACATATACACTTTATGAGAGATACACAAAGAACAACTCATTCATCATTACAAAGCCGATTAAATTAGGAACCTCTCTCCTAGCCATAAACACTCAGTAAAAAACGAAAGGGAAGAAAGGACAAAATTAAGTAAATGGATATAGCAGCATAATAATAGATAAATGATGGCAAGTCTTGACACGACAACTCGTGTTACGGAAGGGCGAGTTCGATTTGAAAGGTAATGGACGAAACATCTACTCAAATGAGGCGTCAATTTTTCAAGAATATGAATTGCTAATTACGCCACGCCTCAAAAATGTCCCATGGTTCCCAACTAGAACAAAATCTTCATGGTTATTTATTAGTTGCGTGCACGCGACTATATAATTTACTATGTCTGTCCGTCGGTTGGATGGTAGCCATTTTACTTTTCAATGGGTTTTTGGCAATTACATCGTAACTCTTCGGCTGATTCTAATGAAATTTGAAATTATTATGTTGTTTTACATTCTGTTTCGAATGATAGAATTGTCAAAGTCATCCTAAGGTTAGTCCGGGAATTATTTGGCAATAATATCATAACTATTCGGCCGATTCTAACCAAATTTGAAACCCTTAAGGTGTTTTACATTTTCTTTCGAGTGATATAATTTCCAAACTCCTCCCAAGATTATTCCGGGAATTACTAAACGAAAACTAATTTGCCCTTATCTGTTGACAGTTTTGAAGGTCGTAAGAATTTTGGTTATAAGGTCATAAGTCAGAATAATTGATAGCACGCGACTTAAGTCTGTCGACCTTGTATCTGAACAAGAAGTGAAATCAGACCAACAAGAGAATCTCGCCAAACAGGTGGTCAACATTGGTCAAATTTTAAATCACTAGCGACGCTTGAATTCAAAATTTTGTTCTTATGGATGAGTCCTTGGCACCAATCCATGAATGCAAGTTCGCCCCAAACCCCTAGACCTATTTCTTGGTAAAGACAGGAACTGAAAGTCGTATATTTTGACAAAAGGGAAATTACGCCTGAAAAGGAATGGAACCGAGGAATGGGAGGGAAGAACTAGGGGATGGAGATGACTCGTGCATAGATAAAAAGAGTAGACGACACACTTCCACTCTGCAGAAGGTTAACTTATGAACTTTAAAATTCAGAAGATTTGAAAGTGGGAAGTGCGTTTAACTGCAGTTGAAGCAAGGAACGGCGCCTTCAATGAACGCTATTGACTACTTAACGCCCGAGGTGCGTCCTGCGCCTTCTTTAGGTCTCTGCGTCTAGCGCTAATGAAGGCGAGCTGATAGGCGGCTTCGAGGTCATCATCAGCATTGCTCATTAGGGTCAAAGCGACTGCTTACATGCGGTGAACGAACATTGCTTCTACAGAGAAGATATGTGTGTGTGTGTACGTATTTATTAGTTAGTTAATAACACCACCAGATCCTTTTATATCGTGGACGACACCTCCACTCCTGGTCCGTGTGATTGCAGTGTGGCGATTGAAAGGGCCAGTCACTTTTACCAATAAAATACATCTTAGTCTTATGCAGATCGCTCTCTGTGAACGCATGTGTAGAAGATGTATTTTGTTGAAGTGTGAAATATGAGTAGGGCGCTTTGGTCGGGTTTCTTTGCAAGTCTGAACTTATGGTACGCATTTATTTTTTAACCATACTTTATTATTCATAAAAATTATAAAATATTAATTGGTGAAAGTTGGTGAATTATGTGTATATATATATATATATATATATATATATATATATATATATATATATATATATATATATATATATATATATATATATATATATATATATATATATATATATATATATATATATATATATATATATGGGCAATAGTGGCTTCGCCACTTTCCCCATACGGGGGTAGCTTTTGCTTCGCTACTAAGATTAAAATTTAAAATCTACAAAAAAGCAGCCATGGTTAAATTTTTATAAATTTTCTGAACTTCGCCAATTATAATAATTTTAAAAAGGAACTCGAAACTAAATTTTTCCCCTTTCCAAATATCACGTTGCTAAAATATAGAGTTATAGAATAGAAGAAGATATATAAAAATAAATTTTCTGAACTTCACCATTTGTACTTCTTTAGGTTTTAAAAAAATCATAAAATTTCGATACCTATATTTATTTCTGAACTTCGCCATTTTTTTATATTAAAAAAGAATTATTAGAAATAACTTTGATAAAAAAACATAAGTCATAACCAAACTAAGAAGAACTTATTATTCAAATATTCAAGAAAAATCCCCTTCTTAAATTATAGTTAGTGATGATATATATATATATATATATATATATATATATATATATATATATATATATATATATATATATATATATATATATATATATATATATATATATATATATATATATATATTATCGGCAGTCTACTCAATAATAATTACATCGAACCTTGGTTCCATTAAATCCCGATTTAGTTTTAAGGGCACTACAGAAATAAGGACTTAGTTAAAATTAGATTGATATACAGTCCGCCATACACACATACTCGTACATACACTCAGGCAGCATGATTATTCAGGAATTAGACGATCAGGTTTTATCTCCCCCAAAACTATATGTAGGGGAATAAGTTTACTTATGAGACCTTTTGACTCAATATCGCACCCTTCCTTTAGCGCCTCTGCAACAGAGCACTGAGAGGTTTTTTTTGGTAGCCAGGATTCTTCCGTAGACGGGTTTCGCTTCTACCCCACCTTCAGAACGCATTAACTCCTAAAATTCGATTTTTGCAAATTTGATATCTATGGAATCGGTAGGATGAGACGAACCAGCTTATTACTGCGGTTTACGTCTGTCTTGTCATCATACCGAGACTTCAAATGGTAAGTTGAATAACTCCATTGAAATCTTAAATATCGATTTTCTTAAAACAAGGATTTTGGAGTTAATGCGTTTTACCTTTGGGCGGCAGAATTAACGTGGGATGTTATCCCTGATTGTGTGGTTTGTGTAAAGCAATAAATGACACCGCCTGCTATTTAAGTCATCCTTTAGGGCACCCTAGTCACCCCCAGGAAAGATCAAGTTTCAGTCACGCGTTTCTAACGGGTCCCCCCCAAAAAAACATTCGAAACAGGCGCTTAATACTTTGACCTCTCGATGGTTTGCAGAAAACGGGGAATATCAAATAATTTCTTTGGGTCTCTATGCTAAATACCTTTTGACAGTTGGAAAAATTGCATCAGAGAAGACTTATCTCATAATCTAAGTAATGCCCTTTCCTTTCCCCCTTGAGTATCATATTCAGAAATAGAGCTGTAGGCGGGCTCTGAACCTTAATGAACGCCTTATAACAATTATTATTTTATTCCTAATAGCGCTCATTTCAATTTCAGAGCTTCTCTTTATTGTCAAAAATCTTGGTCTGAGGATTTCATTTCTCAACTTTGAAGGTAAAAATGAGCCTCAGGCGGTTCGTTTAGAATCTTGGTTCGCGCAGTTTGTGTCCATTTGCTTAGCTTTCGGTCATCTCTTTCGAGTAGGAAAGAAGAGTTCCAATTTAAAATTGTCAGACCCTTATGAGATTTTAATACGAACTAATTCCTCCTTTAGGTATTCTGTTTGTAGTAATTTCAAGTTCAATTCCTTAAAGGTTCTCTTAATAAGGTTTATGTTTTAAGCTTTGTATCATTAAACTGGCGGGCGTTGCATTTTATCCATTGTAATGTCATCTTTTCGCGAATATGGAGGCAGAAATGGACTAAGCGGCTCAAATAGAAACAAATTAGAGTCTTTTAGGGAAGAACAATTATCTCTTTCTTATAAGTAAGGATTCTGTATATAAATACAATCATTTTGCTGCAGTCTTAGAGATTGTAGATACATCATAGAAATATTTCAAGTTCGTAGCTATTATTTTTTGCTTTTGTTTTTTTTCCCCTTTAGGTTGCACGCTCCTGCGCCGGGGGAACCTTCCACCGACGCAGGAGCTTGCTTCCTTTTCCCCTTTTTGGGGTGTTTTTCCTCTCTTTAATTTTATTTTAAAGTAGCCTAGAACTAGGCCAGTTTTAATACGGCGACTAATGCCCAAGTAGGCAGTCGCCAGATGAGCTCATAAAAAAAAAATCATTCGATTTTCCATTCACTTTCTCTAAATCGTTTATTATTAACAAGGTCTGAGTTCCTTATATACGATTATTTCGATCGATCCACCATTTTGTCTCCTTTTTTTCGCATAATCTAAAGTCTATTATGAGCGATACCTTTTGCCATTTTGTTTCCTAAAACTTGTTTCCAAGTGCAATTTAGAAGGCAAGTATTTGGTTTTGGTTACCAAACCAGTATAATTTGGATTTGTGTTTCTTTTCTCTCCTATTTTGGCTTAATTATACTCCTTTCAAGTAATTTGCGCTCGATTATAGCGTTGAAAAAGATGATAATGTAAGTAATTTTAATTTCCTTTGATCCAATCATTATCTTCTTTTCCTATGGAAATATATAATGTAATGATTTGCTTCCTTACCAAATTCCACGAATCTCTTTTGCGTTCATATCCTTTGTCTATTGCCAAATTACCTATTAATCGACTCTGGCGTCTTTCTTCACTTTTCTTATTGAAAATTTCCAAATCCTGCTTTAAGTGATGAGTCATTGTTTATGCGTATTCATGTATGCTTTCCCTCTTTCCTTCTTTATTCCAGTAACATTGTAGGTACAATTAATGATGTCACATTTTCAAAATGTTTCTGACAAAATTAAGTTAACTATGATAAAAATTATTTATATCTCTTTTATAAATCATCAAATAGCTTAAGCATTGTGCCGCTAGGCTTTGTTTGCTCTGTTATGTTATTAACTAATAATATTTGTTTTCAAACCATAGGTTGGAACATTAATTATAGCGATGAAAAGGAAATTGTTAATGCGATTTTTATAGTGATATCCATGATTAAATATTGAATAAATATAAAAATAGCAGCTGAAAAAACGGCACATTTCGGGAAGTTTGGCACCCCTGTTTTGAAACATAACCGTGACAAAAGGATTGGGGAGTAATGCTTTAAATACAGAAATAACGTAAAAAAACAAACAAACTAAATTTAATTTAATTTATTTTTAAATGTCTTATAATTTTTGTGTAACTAAATATACCCGAAAGTCTCCATCTCTTATCAAATAATAATATTAAATTGACAGTGAACGAATTTCAGCGTCAAGTGTTAGGACTCTTTACGGCAACTCAGATTATTTGTAGGAAATATAAATATGATGTCTTTATTTCTATCTTAATTGTCTGCAGATATTCTTATAATTTCAAGTAATAAAAGTTTTATATCAGCGTCGTAGATAATGGTGCCTACACCGAGAGTTTTTGTCATTCCTTCCTCCTTTATGGTAACTTGGCTCAATGAATTCATATTCAACCTCACGTTTTTTAGCGTTTGTCCAGGACCAGTTTAGTGTGTACTGCAGAAAGTCTCCGAAAGTTGTAAGTAGCAGATATTACAAAACTCCTGTTACACTCGTTAGGACACTCTCAGAAACGCCACAATGATAGTTTTGATGCACCTAGACACGTTTTTATTGTTTTAACATATAAATATGTGTTTAAATTGTAATATTAATCAATATGGCCGCCCTCGGCGGCGAGCTTCAGTCGAGACCTGAAGATCGCGCATATGTTGTGGACGAAGTCCTTCCTCTCGCTGGCCCACACGCGTTTGACGGAGGACTGCAGCTCGTCAATGTTGCGGGGGCGGACCTATGAAGCCTTCCACTCGAAATACGCCTACATGGTGTAGTAGAAAAGATGTTTTATTAATAATGTCCTGGGAAAGTAGAACTTCAAGTTTGTTCGACAGAACTTTTTTTTAACACACACGTAAACCTCACGATAGATAAAAACACAACTTTTGCAAAGCTCGATACTCGGACTTGTCAAATATCGGCAAATAGTTCGGCATTCTATGCGAGTACTAACACGCTCTGCGTCCCATTTGCCTCCCACTGTGATAGTTGGAGGCTAGATTCACTCTAGGAAATGACGACTGTGATGATATAAACTGCATCAACATGTTCTATTAACCATGGAAACAACCCCCATTGGTTATTTCACCTTTACCATGCGTGTACATCGCATGGCAGCGAAAGTTAAAGAAAGACCAAAGCCTCTGCTAATATACACCAAAGCAGCTCCTTTGCGTGTATAGAGGACGGAATTATTGCGGCTTTGACATCCTATTCGTTGAATTGGTGCGTCCAATTAGTGGCTGCTTTAATGTTATCTAATGTCAAAGAACATGACGGCTGGCAGTAATACAGTGCCAATTATGAAGTCCACATGAGCCCATTATTTTCGTTCTGACACTTCATTAAACAACGTCGGCACAAAGACGGAGAAGGAGGAGTAGGTTTTTATTATAGGTGGCAACGCGAGGTTGATTGCCTTCTCTTCTCCCTAATGCGTGGTAATTGACACCTTCTAGACTCTAGAGGACCACTTTATTCTTTGCTAACTCTCTTCAATATGTTTCTTCTCTCCTCTTCACCCCCTTGAGATTCACTTGATGACGATGGGCAGGTGGGATTGAATGACGTGGTTCAAGCTGCGAGGCAATGCCCATACCCGGTCCTAAACAAAACTTTTGAAAGATTTCCATTCCTCGTCGATCCCTAAACAGGATTTGCTCTTTATATCCAAACGGGGCAAATTCTGGAGGATTGCCCGCACTAATTGCCCAAATTTCACTAAGTAGTCTCATCTTGTGGTTACTCGGGATATAACACAATCTTCCTCTTCAATTAAATTCATTAGTTTTGGGCGGAACCAATTTTCTGTCCAAATCACCCCGTTAGTTTTCGCTGCGAGGTAACCCGAGCAAGTACCAGAAATACCAGTAGTCTCGGGCCTCGTTACGGCCACTTCTGGTATCGTCTGGTGCCGCTCTTTGCCGCATTTCCGCTGCATCTCCTCATAAAGGCAAAGGGAGGAAGTTACTTTTTCATAAATTCGCCGCCGAAGGCAATGAAGTCGGGGCTAAAAAGGCAATCAAAATAGCCCGTTACCCTTATGAATAAGAGAAAAGAAGGCAGGATTATTTTTCGGTGTCATTAATTTCCTCTTTTTCTTCTTTTGACTTCTACTCCGGAGGGTTGCGTGCCCTACAAGCCTCATTGGTGATTCCTTCTTTCTCCGTCATAGTTTAACGAAGGATTACGCAGCCTCCTTTAAGCTACGATATAGCATGGGTTGAATGGCGCAACTAACCTTGGGATGAAGGCGTTCCTTCCATACCCCAACAGTCTCATGGCGATCTGCTTTAAGCGTGGTTGGGTAGCTTTCGGAGAATTGCGTCCTCCCGATCGGGAACTTTCCAAATATTCTCTTTACCCAAGTTGTATATCTTCCACACATTTCACTTCTCTCCTCTCCATCAGCAACATTTGGGCGGCTATGCTCACGGTTGTTTTTGGTTTTTAGTTTCAAATAATGCCCCAAAATTATTAGCCTCCCAAACTCTTAATTGAAGAAACTGCAAGAAACCTCAGGAAACTGATGGAAACTCCAGGAAACTGCTAGAAACTTCAAAAAACTTCAGAAAACTGTAGGAAACGTCAGGAAACTGCAGGAAACGTCAGGAAACAAATGCTGAATAAAGCAATCCGAAATCGCCGAAATCGTGGAATTTTCAACGGAAGGGGCAGTGTAGATCCAATTCGAGGGCTCATGCCTCATTCCATAGTGCTTCAACTACATACAAATACTCAATACCTGCATTTAGCAGAATTAATGTTCTACCATTAAATTCCACAACCTCACTCACCAGACTAAGTCCCCTATATATTTTCCTCAATCGAGTATAGCAACTTCCTCGCACTTTTGCTGGTAGCACAAACCTCTACTCTCCAGATGGCAATAAAATTATTTTATTTATTAAAAAATGAGCTCGGAATTCCTCTTTTGAGATTGTGCCAGAAACATAAACCAAAAGAATCTGTTCAAACGCAACCTCGTCGGATAGCCGCCATCGAATCGCATCCGCTACACCGCATCGCACAGATATGAACTCAACTTCTACAACCTGTTACCAACGCCTTCCTCCAGGGAGCCGACGCAGCCATATAAATCCAGCAACTACTTACTACTCAAACACCTAACTAAATCAAACAAGCTCGCGCTCAAGTCCATGCTTGCTCCCGCTTGAAGTTATATATACCCCCTCCCCCGGAATTACTACTTAAGAATCGAAGCGATCATAGCTCTCGTCGTCTTCGCTCATAGTACTTCTCACGTACACACGATTAAAACACACTCAAGGAGACCAATCGAAATTATCATTGCATTATAGCTCCAATGTCTCACCATTTTATTATTTTTTGTTCCTCATTAAGTATATATTCTGCTAAGTTTACGTTATTATATACCTATCCACCATCCACCTCAAGAACTAATTTTCTCTTACAATCGGTCTCCCACACTACTTCAGTGGTCATAAATAATTTTCGAGGCGCCAAACGAAGCTGCCCTATGCGATCGATCAATTAAGGGTCCAAGTGGACAGAGGGAAGGCAAGGGCGACACAAACGAAGCTGCCCTATGTAATCGATCAATTAAGGGTCCAAGTGAACAGAGTGAAGGCAAGGGCGACACAAACGAAGCTGCCCTACGTAATCGATCAATTAAGGGTCCAAGTGGACAGAGTGAAGGCAAGGGCGACAGAAACGAATAAAGGATTTTGCCGAAAATCAAATATTTTGCGATTACGTAAAACGTCCTATGGTTTCATCTGTTTTTTTTTTCTTTACATTTGACGAGGAATTTAGTATAAAAATCAGGCCAAGGAGTAGCGGCAAACGGATTAGAAAACCCCTATAGGAAGAGGATACGAGGGGGAGAAGAGGCAAAAGAAGGAAATGAAAAAAAACGAAAAGATTGGGGAAAGAGTGGATGTGCTGTGTATATATTCATATACTGGGGTGGATCAATCTTACAATTCTCATCACATACATAGCCAATTACAACATTGCTTTCTTTCTTCTCCCGTCCTCGCAGCACAACAGTCTCTCTCTCTCTCTCTCTCTCTCTCTCTCTCTCTCTCTCTCTCTCTCTCTCTATATATATATATATATATATATATATATATATATATATATATATATATATATATATATATATGATTCAAGGAACCCTGCTGATTGATATCTATATCCACATACCTCTGACGCCGAATAAGTTCCCCTGCCCCTGGGTGACGAAGGTTCCTTTGGTGTCAAAAAATAATACTTTCCAACACCTCTCCCCAAAGAGGACCGACCTCGGATGACCTAGGGATCACCAGCGATTGTCATACTGACCTTAATGTCTATTTCATTATCATGTCTGGATCCTCCATGGCTACGACAGGATGGCAAAATCTACTACTACTTCTCGAAGCCCACCAATAAGCATTTTGGGGAGGGAGAGTGCGCTCAACAGAGAGGACTAAATAGCTCCGAGGGTACGAACAATCGCTAGGCAGAAGAACGAATGTGAGCGAGGGGTGATGTTTCAAAGAGAGGTCAAGCTCAAACACCTACTTGGGCATAAGGGTGTGGGAGGGGAGATAGTCCTGGCCAAATCGTGTATTGCAAGACATGGTAAGAAAGAAGGTGATTTATCTTATTTTAATTATTAAAAATTGTGAGTGAGTGAGAGATAGAATGAGTGAAAATAAGAATGAGGATTTTTTATCGCTTATCTGGCGCCAAGTGAGAATGAGTGAGTGAGAGTGGTAGTGAGTGTGTGTGAGAGAGAGAGTAAGAGTGGGAGTGAGGGGGAGGGAAAGTAGTGAGGGACATAGGAGGAGACGGAGAACGAGAGATGGGAGGAAAAGTAAAGCGAGAGAAAGAGAAAGAGAGATTAGGCAGATGAACAGAAGGGTAGAGTGAGATAGGGGGATAGGGAGAGATAAGAAGAAGGAAATAGCGAGATGGGGAGAGAGAGGTGCATAAAGGGAGTAACAAGGAGTAACAAGGAAAGAAAGTACCCTAGAAGACCTTACGGTCCTTTCAAAGAGGGTACCTTTGCACTAGCAGTCGAGCGGGCACATCTCTGCTCAAATGCTTTACGTCCTAAAACGGCCACTTTTCAAGACCCTGTCTAGTCTTGACTTGAACTGGTCAACAGAGTCACTGTTGAAAACTTCCACTGAAAGTGCGTTCCACTTACCGCAGACACTGTAGGTGAAATTTTTTTCACACAGATCGTGGTTGTAATGCTTCAGTTCAAGTTTAAAGCTGTGATTTCTTGTTCTGCTCTCAACAAGTGTGGAAATATCCCTGTAGTCAACATTGTCGAACCCTCGAAGTATTTTGAAAACTTCGATGAGCTGACCACGCAGTCTACGGGTTTCCAACGAGAACAGATCTAATTCCCTTAATCTATCTTCATAACTTTTATGTCTGATAGAGGGAATCAGTTTGGTTGCCCTGGCTTGCACGCGTTCCAATCGTGCGATGTCCTTTCGAAATGAAGGACTCCAAAATTGTACGGCATACTCCAGGTGCGGACGAACGAGGGAGTTGCACAGACAAAGTACTATCTCCTTGTTACGGTATCCAAACTGGCGCTTTATGTAGCCTAACATCCTTTGGGCTTTCTCCTCTGCCTCGATGCACTGTTTCGAGAACTTGAGGTCGCTAGTGATAGTTACACCTAAGGCCTTCTCAGTGTCACTCGATTCAAGAGCAGTCCCCCTAAGGATATACTGAGATTGGGGGGGTTCTGTGGCCGATATGCATCACTTTGCATTTGTTCACGTTTAAAGGCATTTGCCACGTGTGCAACCACTCCCCAATCTTCTCAAGATCTTCCTGCAGGCGGGCAGTATTTACATCATTTGCAACGTTCGCACCAAGCTTGGTATCGTCGGCAAATTTGGAAATCTTGGCAACCATGTCACCGTCCATGTCATTGACGTAGAGGATGAATAGTAATGGTCCCAGGACAGAACCTTGAAGCACCCCGCTAGTAACGGGCACCCACTCAGAAGCCTGTCCATTCACCACCACCCGTTGCCGTCTGCCACTTAGCCAGTTCTCGATCCAGCCGGCTACTTTTCCGTCTATGCCCAGCGTTCGCACTTTCCGGAGAAGGGGGCGGTGTGGTACCTTGTCAAAGGCTTTCTGAAAGTCTAAGTACACCACATCCACCGCCTTGTCCCGATCGTGCTCACTGAAGACGAAGTGGAAGAATTTCGCAAGGTTCGTCAGGCATGACCGTTGCCTTCGGAAGCCGTGCTGGGAACTCCTCAGTAGCAGGTTTGACTCTAAATACGACGTCATTTTGTCCATCATGATGCTTTCCATGAGTTTACCGACTATCGAATTCAGACTGATAGGTCGGTAGTTCGACGGTTGGCTACGGTCTCCTTTCTTGAAGATAGGAGTCACCTCCGCTTCACGCCAGTCTCTAGGAACGCATTCAGTCCGGATTGACATGTTGAAGATTGCGCTCAGGTGTCGTGTCACTTGATCGCGCACTTCTTTCAACACTTTAGGTAGAAACCCATCCGGGCCAGGTGACTTATTCGTCATTAGGTCACTGATCTTCTTTTTTATTTCCCCTTCGGTGAAGTCCATATCCTCCAGCTTTAACCCCGAGTAGGAATCCATTGGCTGGGGGGTGGGACCATACTCTTCAGTAAACACTGAAGAGAAGTAGTCGTTGACGAGGTTAGCATTTTCTTCATCTGAGAGCTTTATAGTGAGAAAAAGTGTTAAAGTAGAAGAAAATGTGTGCCAGCTTGAGTGGCACTGTCTTCACGTGGTCTTCTTTATTCCCTTATTCCCTAGCGAACCAGATGGAAAAATTAAGCATTCAAGCCTTTGTATTTTAGTATGCTTGACGTTTGGGGATGTAGAGCTTACTCCTAGTTTGAAGACGTCTTGCCGGTTAGTTTAGTTTCCTTTAAGCTTTATTTTCCTAAAAAAACATTTGTTTTCTTGTGTCCACTTCGGATCTTTAGTTAACTTTGTTTATAATCTATTTTAGTTTGATTAATTGTCCAATACGGATCTTTTTTATTACATAAAACATGTAAGAAAAGTTGATTTCATTGTCTTATTCGTGAAGTTTTGGGAGTTTTTTTTGTTTGTTATCGAAATAGGGGTTCCCACAGTACTATTTTGTCTTTGCTTATATCCCCTCAGAAATCGGAAAAGTTTTCGTTTGAATTAAGTTTTTCCTGTAAGTCTATAAAGTCCACTATTCAACTTCACTCATTAGTATGTATCCATTTCTCTCCCTCAACTCATTCTTTGTCTACTGCTTGAAAATGCCTTTGTGCTTACACTACATAATTGCATCTTTGGTCAACTAAACAACACGAAAATGTGATTCATTCAAATCGTTGTTGATTTTAGTGTTTTCCATTGATGCCATTAGTCACTCTCACTACCAAGTAGTATCATCAATGTATATAGTTTTACCATTCTGTCAGAAAATAATTTTATCTCCCAAAATACTTTTAGATATGATATCATAAGTGTAATTTATTGTATAAAACTAATATTTAATTTTGATTCTCGAAGTTAATGGGAATCAAAGAGAGAGACTGTCAGACATCGTACGTCTGGCAAGACAATCTCCTGACACACCTTCCCCATTCACCAATATTGGGATCGATTTCTCTCAATGGGAAAAAGAATAGAAAATTGGGGGAAAAGGAGGGGGGGGGGCAGATGAAGAAAACGTGGGATGTAGAGAACGAATAATAATAATAATAAACGAAAAATTGTGAGAGAGATGTAGAAGTAAAGTGAGTTTGCTTGAAAGAGCTGATAGAGGTGCGATGAGATGGTATGGTTACCTAGAGAGAATGGAGAATGAAAGGTTGGTAAAGAGAGTGTAGAGATCTCGAGTGATAGGAAGGAGACAGCGTGGGCGTCCGAGAAGGAGGTGTGAATGGAGTGTACGAGAGATGTACTTGCTGGACGGGGCCTGAGCATCCAGCAGGCAGAAAGGGGTGCGAGAGATAGGAATGAATGGAGGCGAATGGTTAGGGAAGGGGGAGCTGTGTAGGGGGATACACAAACGTAGTTAATGAAGTTTACAGGGGAAAATCGCATAGGTGGACTCTGAGGAAAATGTAGTAATTGGGTCACCTTGGTCAAGCAGCGGAAGTGGAATTGTCTCTGGCCATGCGCTACGCTGTCCGCGAGAGATATGCGCGGGGTATAAAATAATAAAGATTGACGAAGACCATGACTGCGAAAGCGAGCCCCATCGCCCTGAGATATAGAGAGTACGAAGCCATTTCAAATTGGGGGAGGGGGAGTACAAATTTGAGTCCGCACCATGAGTTAGCCTTCCCAACACGAACCATGAGTTAGCCCCCCCCCCCCTTCAACACGTTGCTTGCTAGGTTCAGCTCCGTTTCGAATCCCGTGCGTTCATATTTTCGGGTCACTGGACTCAGGTGGGGGGGGGGGGAGGAGGGGGTCCTTTTCTGTTCCCGCTTGGATTCCGTGGAACAAGCAGTGCCTTCGGTTACGATCCCTCCCGTCCCCGGACCTCTTTGGTTATATTCTAAATTTATACCCCCCAAAAAATCCCTCGGGGGAGGGTGGCAGAGACCTCGCGGAAGGATCTCATGACTGGCCACCAACTCATTACTGTGAGATGGACAGCGCAGAGGCGCCGTGGGATTACCGGTGATCTCCGTTCTTTTTTTTTTTTGCAAGCTTTCTCCTTCCTCTCCGTTTCGCTCATGCCTTAATTAATGGGTGTCATTTAAAAGGACCCTTGGAAGAATCAGCCCATTGGTGGGGCAATTGAGACGTGAGATTTGTATTTATTAATGAAATAAAATAAAAACCAACGAGGGAACTACATGATCAAATTTGGAAAATAACTTTGTAGAGGAAGTGGCAAAGTGAAAAGGGACGGCAGGTGTGGGGTAAGTGAGGCATGCAGGCAAATAAGGGTGGCACCAGAATCAATGTTTAATAATAACCCATTAAAGGACTTTTATTCGCTTTCGCAACGAGTCTGGTCACCTGTGGGGGATGAGAGGCACAAATGTCAAGGTCCCCACCCCCCGATCCGCCCAAGGCGCCCCTTCACCCACAGATGGACGGCTGCGAAGTGGTGGGTGCTTACGCGACGAGGACCTTTTTTTTTATCCTGTGGAAATGTTTGTTTTTGAGGTGGGCGCATGAGCCGTCTGTTCGCCTTCACACATACATAGCCTTCTGTTCCTCTCTGTCACGACTTTACCGGTGAAGATGCCCCCGATGGTAGGTGTTTTAGAGGGAGAATCACCCTTTAATATTTCTTCTCAAGGTCATTCTCGTGATTTCTGTTGCTTACCAGCTTCGATGGCAAAATTTCGTTCCTCATCAAAGTTCCACTAAACTCGCGAGTATTCCAAGCTCGTAGCCTACCCCTCACCTTGGGGGTAGGCTCGTACCTTGCGGTTGATTCGTACTTGCGGGATCGGCTCGTACCTTGGAGTCACTTGGTATCTTGTGGGATCACCAGTTCTTACATCGGAGTTGGGTCGTAGCTCGGGATCGGTTCGTACCTTTGTGGTTAGTTGATATTTTGGAGTCGGTTATTACCTTGAGGTCTGGTCATTCTTTGGGATCGGTTCGTACCTTGAGTTCTGATCGTTCCTGGGAGGTCTGTTCGTATATTAGGGTAAACGAAAGCGGCTCTCGCGGTTCTCAGTCCTTTTATGGGACCGTGAGGGTCCCGTGACTTTTCAAGGCCTCGCCCCTTTCTTAGGGGCCGTAAGGACCCAAACAAGAGGTCATGAGAGAATCACAGGGCCGGAATCGCCAATTAATCCTTCACTGTTTCCGTGCCATTCTCGCTGTGAGAACAATCGCTAGTTCGATTCCGAGTGGAAATCAGGATTTGTCATTGACTGGGTGAGTCTCCCCAAAATTGGGCCCTTTTTGAGAAGCAAATTTCAATAACCAATTGCACTTAGGGACATGAAATAAAGACATCCAGTCTAGTCACTTCTTCCTGGAGTAGAGGGCCCGAAGAGTGGCCCCTCACAAGCCCCTTCCATGCACACCCATCATACACAATACCACCCACTCCTTCCTCAGTCAATCCTTTCTATCTCACTTATTCACATAATCACTTCACCATTTACGCGGTCTTTCCAACCCTTCTTACACACTCGCTTTCGTTCATTCTGGACACAATTCTATTTTCATTCAGTGTTCCATGCTCATACTACCTTGGAACACTTTCATTTACGCATTCATTCACACCATAAACACCTCTTACACAGTCGTTCTACACTACCTTTAGGACACCAAACATTCCTCTCAAGTTGTCCATTTGCACTCCATCTCCAGCCATGCCATAATCTTACTCCCATACACCAACGTTGCCACCACATTTCATTTGCACTTCATCTCCTGCCATGCCTTAGTCCTACTGTCATACACTAACGTTGCCACCAGCATACTCTCATACATCCTTATGCCACCACATTCCATTTTTACTCCATCTCCTGGCATGCCGTAAACTTACTTCCTCACACCAACGTTACCACCTGCATACTCTCATACATTTGTATGCCACAACATTCCACTCATAAATCCTTACGCTTTACCGACGTTATAATCGCCACACACACTCTCATACAATTCAATTCTTCTCTAAATTGTCTTTCATTACAAACCTTTGTTCACAAACCTTCTGACGCAAAGCTCCCGTTGGTCTTAGTCTTATTCCTTTAACAAATAATGTGGATGGGCATAATTATTGACACTTAAAATACAAATTGAGCCACATAGAGTACAACAGTAATTTTAAATAATTGACCCTATTATGCAAATTGAGATGGCCGCCAACGTGTTAGATACGTGTTGCATTTTCAGTGCGCGAGTTCTCGCTTGCCTATCAAAAGGGGTTAGATTTCTGACGTCAAGGTGCCAAAGTAGATTCCAGCGAATGTATGCAAGGTAATGGTCGCTTTATTGAGTGGAAGAGAAGGATAATTCCTGTGTGGGAGTAGGTAACTCCTGTACACGTCATCAAATACATAGCCAATCAAACCGCTATCATTTCCCCTCTTCACAGCACAATATGTTCACTCTCCCTTCCGAACCTGAGCCCTGCCAATGGGGTACTTATGTCCACATACCCATGACGCTGAGAGAGTGCTCTCCACTCCTAGGGCCACGAAGGTTTCCACGAGCGCTGGTTGGTTTAAAAAACACAGAATACAACCTCAGGTTCTTCATCCTCTTCCCAAAGAGAACCTGCCCTGGAGCCTTCGAGCTCGCTCGCTTTTGTCAGTCTGATTTTTATGTGAATCTCAATACCGTGTCGATGGATGTGCAGGTGTGATCATAGATAAAATAAGGGTTTTTTTTGTATATGAAAAGAAACAATGAAATAATGGGATTCGCACAACTCTGAAGAGAAATATGCGGGTGTCTTTAACGCAGATTCGTATTAATTACTAATAACGATTTGAACGACTTCTATAAACAAACACTACACTGACAAAGATACAAGAAGAGAAATGTGTGGTTCTCACGCGAAACAAACCTTTAATTTAATCACGATAACTATAACTACCTACAATGGAGAGAGATTAGCCTGATCTCCAGGCAAACTAGCATCTATTTGCAAACCTTTTACTTCCTTCAGCTTTAGGCAACTATTTATCATATTCACGCACGGGACTCACAGTAGATACGCGGGATAGAGGTTAGGCCAAACAGCAACGATCTAGAGTAGATACAAGTTACACATCGTGTAGCATTTTGTAGACACCTGCATCCACGTACGTCACCATGCACACAACCATCACCAATGTCTCTTCCTTCCTTCGCACAGAAAACAACACTTTTCCTTCCTGTAACCTATCAAAGAGAGAAAGGTGTATGCGTTCCATTCCACACTGCCTTGTCGCGAAAGGGGGGACTCTCCCTTGGGCCAAAGAGCTTTCTGCTCGCTGGTTGGGGCAGACAAGGAAAGACACAGTTCTACTTGCGCTGCCTAGATCACTCACTCTTCTCAACGGGGGGCCTCATCCACGATTGAGAGGGGAATAGTAGCGCAATAATTCATTAATTGAATAAATGGCTAGACTCGTGGTTTCTTCGAAGCCGCTTGGTCCATGGTCCTTGGAGATGCCTTTGCCTCGAGCTCGGCAAAGATCATTATGACGAGGAGGGGAAGAATAAGGTGGGGGGGAGAGGAGGGAAGGTGAGAGGAGGGAGGGGGATTGCACCTAAAACCAAGAGCTCGTCGGTTAAAAAAGACTTAAATTTGGTTTCGTAATGAGTGAGGAAGTCACTGAGTGCTTACTAAAGATTTTATTAAAGTTTTTTCGGAGAGTTGATTAAGAGTTTGAACAAACAGACCTTAGGGATGGTTTTTCGTTTATTTGAAGGTACTATCCAAGTAATTTCTAAGAGTTACCACTTTTCTCACCTTATACTTTTACGCAGTAAATCTAAGAATAAAAAATAATTAGAAATCGTGAAGTTGATAAATAGAGTTAAAATTAAGGCATGGCGTTTATTGTGGGTGTTATTTTTTAGTATATAAAAGAAAATTTAGTTGATAAAAGAAGCTTAGAAAATAAGTATGGATAGGGAAAAAAATGGAGCAAGAGAAATGATTAGGGAATATGTAATGGGAATATATATATATATATATATATATATATATATATATATATATATATATATATATATATATATATATATATATATATATATATATATATATATATATATATTATATATATATATATATATATATATATATATATATATATATATATATATATATATATATATATATATATATAAATATATATATGTGTGTATATATGTATATATATATATATATATATATTTAGACCAAAATCCCATTGCTAGAGCGAGATAGGCCGTAGGCCACAGCCCAAAGATCTGTTTGCGAAGCGCAAGCTCCTCCTTAAGAAGTGGCGAAGCCGCTCCTCTTGTAGACTTATATATTTAACAATTTTAATCCAACATTTTAGAATTTATCATATCATTCATGAATATGCATGATAATGCATATTTTGATAATATGTGGAATTATTAGTATTAGTATTTATAAATACCTATTATTATTATTATTATTATTATTATTATTATTATTATTATTATTATTATTATACAATGTTATGTTTTCTAAATCCAAATTTAATGAATATTTGTTATGTTTCAGCTTAAGTTCATAAATATTGTGTATTCAATATCGTTGTGAATAAGTAATATGCCTCCATATAACTAAATACCTTACAGAAGCACAGAAAGCACAAATAGACCTTCCCCATAGCCAAGGGTTATCACAAGTAAAAATTACTAAAAGAATAAAATCTTCAAGATAAGGTATCCAAAACACTATAAAAATATAGAGACCTAGAGCTCTCTTTCAACGAAAAGTAGTGGTCTAAAACGTCTTACAACACCTAGAGAAGATAAATTTATCAATCGTGCTTCGCTCTAGAATCGCGGAAAAATATATTCTGAACTTGCTCGTAAAGTTAAATGAAGCTTCAAGTCAAAAAATATCACCCGAAAGAGACTTGAAGACCAAGGGTTCAAAGGATACAACAGGAGAAAGAATACATGTTTATCTAAGGTCAACAGAAAAAAGGCTCTCTCGTGGTCGCAAAACAAATAAAAATTCCACACATGAAAATGGTCGCGAAAGATATCTGCTTAGATTAACATAATTAGCAATGCAATACGAAAGTTTTTGTATCGTTGTTTTACATGTAATATATGTAATTCCATGTAAATATATATTGAAAAAATTATTCATTTAAATTTTTGTAACAATTTGGCAGATTTTCAGCACTTTTGTAGCTACCTTTGTATGACGAAAAGTTGAAAGTTATTTCACTCTACTTGTGTGGTACCAAGTGTGAAGAATGGAATTGGTTCTATCAGGGTATCGGACGCTTGTCTTCATCATGGACAGGGGAATCTTTTTATATGAGGGAAGAATGAATTCCCAAAATTATACCACCATGATGTCATAATTTTTAGAGCCACCTATCCAGAAATTGCATCCCACAACACCCAAAATGAGGTAATACTCGTATTTCATTAGGACAATACCCCATACCATACATCCAACCACACCAAGAATTGGTTCAGTGAAATGGGGATCACCCCTATGGACTGGTTACCACCGAGCACAGACTTAAATCCAATACACCACTTGTAGAGAGTGTTGGAAAAGCAATAAGAAGTAACACAAGTACCACTAAACCAGAACCCAATAAGAAAATTAAACTTAATGGGGAAAATGAAAGCAAAATCCACGCTACAAAGAATTATGGCTGTGATTAAAGCAAAAATAGGTCGGGGCAACTAATATTGAAATAATTAAAAGTAAATAAATATATACTATATCATCATCATCATCATTATCACTAACTCTATAATTTAAGCAGGGGATTTCTTTGAGTATTTAAATAATAATTTAATCTTAGTTTGGTTATGACTTATGTTTTTTTATCAAAGTTATTTCTAATAATTCTTTTATAATATCAAAAAACAAAATGGTGAAGTTCAGAAATAAACATAGGTATCGAAATTTTGTGAATTTTTAAAACCTAAAGAATTATAAATGGTTAAGTTCAGAGAATTTAACCGTGGCTGCTTTTTTTTAGATTTTAAATTTTAATCTTAGTAGCCAAGCGCAAGTTACCCCCCGTAGGGGGAGTAGCGAAGCCATTGCCTGGTTATATATATATATATATATATATATATATATATATATATATATATATATATATATATATATATATATATATATATATATATATATATATATATATACTGCATTCTTTGTATTTTTTACATTTTGTAAATTATTCTCCACAATTTCACTTTTAGCTCTTAATTCGTATCATCGTTCTCTTTATTGTAGAATATATATATATATATATATATATATATATATATATATATATATATATATATATATATATATATATATATATATATATATCAGTGGCAGCGTTATTGATTTTAACTTGAGGTATTTTCTTTATTTATCTTACAAGTTTTTTGTCTGGGTCTTTCTTGTAGGCGAGAAAAAACATTCGCCAAAGACATATTTTATTCCGAGACGTCTTTCGACCGTGGTCGGTCATCTTTAGGGAATTAACAGAGATGGAATGACAATCAACGATCGTAAAAGATAGAAGGTGTATGGATAGAACATGGGAGATAGATAGAAAAGGTGGTTTTGTAGTAGTAGGGTATGTGTGCCAGGTTGTCTGGCTCCCTCAGTAAATGCCCATTTGTTGTAAATCATTTTGTTGTCGTTTGATTATTCAGCATTCGACCATTTGTCATAAAATATATGATCTCTCGTAATAGGTGTTAGACTTGACGTTACACTTCCGTTTTTGCTGATTTTCAGTCTTTGTTCTTCATTTAGATCGGTTGTTATTTTCAAATTTACTAGAAATTATTACTTATTTATCTTTACTCTTATTGTTTACTTTTAACCTAAGTTTTTCCCCTTTGGATCTTTTTTTTTTTGTCCACCGAATCTTTTAGATAATAGATTGTTTATTTTATTTTACGAAAGGTTTGTCCACTTCGGATCTTTTTGTCTTTTAAATTATTCTTTTATGTAGAGTGTGTCCACTTCGGATCTTTTGTTTTTAGCTTGTCTTTTAGTTTTGTTTATTATATATTGTTAAATCTTCTGTTAGGTTTATCCATAAATCGGGTCAATCTCCTGCAATGCCAGCAGTTGACTACATTTGAAAGATAGTTTAAATGTCAAGTTGGGTAGTTCTTCGTTAGGTAGTCTGATAGAGTTTAGTACTTCAGCAGGGATGACTTGATAAATCTTCTGTGATAGGATTTTTGCACGTCTGTTTAGGGTAACGTTGATGGGTTCTATATCTACCATTTCATGTAGGATTTCTGAAGGGATCTGGTCCCACAGGGTTACATTGGTTATAAAGCGAATTGCCTTGTTCTGTACAACTTGTGCTGTTCTAATGGCGGACCTGCTCAGAGTATGGAGGGGGATGGCAGGATACAGGAGGTTTGTCCTTACTAACGAGATGTAAAGTTTCCTCTTGTTGTTTATTGAGAGTCATTTGAAACGGAAGAGGGCCTGTAATTTTCTTGTGGCCCCAGCTACCTTATCTTCGTAATGGACGTAGTAGAAAACATTTCATCTTTGAAGATGAAATGTTTTCTACTAATTTAAATTACAAACCCTCCTTCTACCGCCGTTTTGTTGATTATTCCTTTACAATTTTCAATAATCCTGCACATAGCTAACTTTCTTGAATTTTTTTAACACTTTACACCCCAAAATCAAATTCACCATGGAAATAGAGTTAAATGATCTTTCTTGATCTTTTAGTCAGCCGAGATAATGACCAGCGAAAAATTTAAACAACCATTTACCGAAGAAAAACTTTCACACGACTAGGCTTGAACTACTTTAGTTTTTGTAAAAACTTTAATACATACAAGTTTCTCGCTAACATCCACCTACCAATCAATCCATAATGAATTTATTTTTCTTAGGAAATATCTTATAAAAAATTATTTCCTTCTGATCTCTATGATAGAGTTTTTTAAAAGCTACTTGATAATCTCATTGACCCCCCCTCAACCCCGCATAGAAGTTCCTAAAATGCCCATATATTTACTAATTTCATAAATGGGTTTTTTAAACGATACTTTTAAAAGAAAACTCCTATTCACTTTTAAAAGATATTTTCCCCAAATCAATCCCCAAATAATTTTTATAAACAAACTATCGATAGGAATTTTTTTTAGTAAGGAGAGATCCTATATATTTGGAGTTCCGCAGTGATAATGTTTATTTATTTAAATGTCCCAGTTGTACTGGAGCCTCTTACATTGGCAGCACTGTTAGGTCTCTTGGAGCTAGGTTCTCAGTTCATATGGGGATTAGTTGGCGGACGAGCAAAATCTTAAATAAAAAGGAAAAGTCTTCTAATAGGGAACAACCATAAGCTGTAAAACTGACATTTCTATTGATAATTTTCAAGTATTAGCCTTTAACAACAACCAACATTGCCTAAGAACCCTCGAATCTTTATATATATATATATATATATATATATATATATATATATATATGCGTTTGACGACCGCTATTGCAAACTATTTCGATTACCTTGGTATCTGTCTGATATTTTGAGGTGTGGCTCGGTTAAACGACAACAGGGTAAAGAAAGCACCGGCCTCAACCGACCCATCGACACAAGGGAAAGGATGGCTAGCCAAAATTCTTGATACTCGGATTAGGGAAGGACGCATTTAACAAACTCCCTGAACAAGCACGTATATAAGAGATTGGATCTGGATGTTTATTATTGCGAGTGTATAGAAAAAGGCCATCGAATTCTCATATATATATAGTCAATATAAATAAATTTTAGGAACGTATCAAAGATTTATGGATCATTATGTACAAAGTGACAAAATATTTCTTTTTTCACCCCATCTATGCGTATTTGCATAGGAGCTGTTAGATGTGTGTCAGTGTGTAAAAGAAAGAACTGCCTGTACATGCGTGGGCGGAGACTCGTGAACACCAATCAATCAGGGCTTGACAATGCCACAAGGTACATTCTTTTCACTCTCTCTTTTTTTTCCCACGATTCATAGGCGTTTGATTCTGAACTGCACAGATTTAGAGTCTAAATTAGGCCGCGAATTCAGCCTTAAGAGAGAGAGGGCAACCTTCACCTCTACCCGGAAAAATAACTTTATCATGAAAATCGTAAACAAGCCGAGGAGGTTAAAAAAATAGATGGAAATTTTATTCAAAAGAAAATGAATTTTGGTCATAATTGCTAGGGGCAAAACAATAAGACGATAAAGAGTAAAAAAAAAAGAAAAAGAGAGAGTATAATATCAGTGTGGGAGAGGTTGAAGGACTAAGAAAGACAAGAATGTTAGTTTGACTTACAATATTCCTTGCCATACATAGATGAACGTTATCATGAGATGCAGATGAAAATTTTCGCTCTGCAGAAGAGAGTAAACCAATTTTGAATGGTATAATTGCCTTTTAATACTTCAATTACTACTTTACTTAGCCCATTTTGATTTTACCCAATAACTCACCCGGCGGAACTCCATCCACTTTTCACTCAGATCCTCTAAGTCCTTCCCATCCCTTATAAGGAGTTCTAATTACGACACAACCTTGATTTCCAAGAGCAACTCACTCATCGTTAAAATAAGACAAGGTCCTGCGCAGTCAGATCCTCAAAATCGTTCAAGGTCAGTTCCATGTCCATGTTTAGGTAGCAAGGTTATCCCGCCTCCGTCTCACAGATCAACCTTAATATTAATAATTTTAACCAAGGTCATGAATCCGATCAATTGAGATTGTAATATTTATGCCATTCCACCGCAGATGGTGTGGAAGATCTATTTTTCTCATACGCCTTTTCTCTCATTCGTTGGTGATACTCCCGAAAATTGGACTTAAGAAGGTTGCGTAAAATCGGTACTCCATTGTAACTGTCCAACCCATTCATTCATTACGTAGGTCGCATCCTACTTTCCTTATTAACGGATGTTTTATCCAGATAGTAGGATAATCCTAGACTAAATTTGGAATTAACTACTTTTCCGGAGTGGGAAAAAAACACACAAACGCGTTGAAGACTGGCCAGGGAAACTGTTCTGATGAGGCCGTTTGCCTACGCGTTCTCCTTGTCCCGATGGGGTGTTAGCGTCCTCCAAAATACGCAAAGACATTGCTTGTTAAACTTCACTTTTTATGCGAGGCTAAACATGGTCAAAAATTGACTATGGTGGACAAAGAACAGTAAATGGGACGATCATATCTGGGTGGAGAGTCTCGAAAGTCTGGTTGGGATATCAAAAGGGACTCGAAATCTTTTCACAGAGTCTCGGTGATTAGAAGAATCTCGTCAGTTTAGTAGATGCCTTATCATCAGCTCTAGAAACTAAATGGTTGGGATTTAAAATTTCTAATTTATTATAATACTAAAAGATAAAAGTGGAATTTAGGGCAAGATACTTAATGCAAGCCGAAGAAATTCCTAAATTCAATTCATTTTAGGATACAATGTAGAAATTGGATGCTGTTTGATTATATATATATATATATATATATATATATATATATATATATATATATATATATATATATATATATATATATATATATATATATAATTTGAAGGATAAACGAAAGGACGTATAAAGGGAAATTCATTTCATTTTCTTGATACAACGTTTCGGGTGAACTTTTCACCCATCTTCGGGTACTGGAAAATATAATTCGTGGAAGAGAAAAACAATTTAAGTTAGATTTTAACAGACAATCAAAATGATGAATTTATAAAAAGTATTTAATATTTATTAATTGATATTTTTGGATTATTATGTTGAGGGTTAAAAAAATTTAACGATTGAGGAAACACTGGAAACACATCGAGATAAACTAACCTTAAACAATGAACCGTTAGAGGATAACTGGGGAGAAAGGGCGAGGAGCGTAAGAAGAAAGAGAAGGTTAGGAGGTTGGTGAAATTTTTGTTTGTAGTAGAAGTAGTGGGTGAGAAGAAGAATCGGAATTTAAGGAAGGAGAAAGGTATTTAATATACATGGATTCAAGAATCCTTAATGATATGGGTGTTAGCCACAGGACAGGGAAGGTTCTCTCTACGAAGGAATTCTCACCTGTTAGGCTTCACTCTATTAATTGTAAAACTGAAATCACAGCGGACGATTTTAAAATCTTAAAAACTACCCCTGATCCCATATATATATATATATATATATATATATATATATATATATATATATATATATATATATATATATATATATATATATATATACGAGTATATATTCAACAAAGCCCACAGGCAAAGTTAACCTCTGAGGTTAATCTCTCGTTAAGATTTTCTCCCTCCTTAGTTGCCTAGGCGGTATTTTAATCCTCTTGTCGACCTTTAGTCTTTTGAATTTACCGGATTTACTCAACTTATTTCGTATTTATCTTCACTCTTCCTAAGGTTTCCATTTCATATTAATTCATTTTGTTGATTGGTTTTTTACTTTTTTGTGTGCGTTCTCTATCCATCTGTATCATCCTTAGAAATATTACAATTTTGAATACTTCTGTTATTCCTTGATAAAGAACTCGAAATAAAGTTCGAAAGTACTTGAAATCCTCGCATTAATTTTCCCTGTGGGCTTTGTTGCATTTATTGCTTACTCACGCGATACTTTGTGAGTTTTCCACACACACACACAGACGCACACACGCACACACGCACACACACACACACACACACACACATATATATATATATATATATATATATATATATATATATATATATATATATATATATTGGAATTAGTTACTTCTGGCTAAAGATAATTTAATTTAAGAATGAATCCAAGGACCAAAAGAAAAAAGCAGTTTCCATTAAGCTGATTCTGTAATGACAACGTTTCAGGTTATCTGGAAAGCGATAGGAAACTTAGCTACATGCTCAGTATTAATATATCCACCTAAAAATCAAAGTATGGAAAATAAAATTAGCTACCTGAGTCAGTCTGGCGAGATAGATTTAGTTAGGTTCATGTTATGGGCGTTTGAGGTAAAATAGCGGCTGTTGTCTCATATCGGTCCTTCATCGCCATTGCATAGCGCCATCTTCCCTGGGAATGGTTTTCGAGAGCGATCCCTTTTCTTCGTCGCTTATCAGGACTTCGTATCTTCATTGAGTTTTAATCTGAGTCAACTCCTCTTTTTGGCCGAATACAAATCCTCGAGATGTCAGACAATGTCATTCCTTCACTCTTCCACTGAAGAACCTACTTTATGAACGTTTTTCTCGACCTTAACAGGTCTCGCCATCCAGATAAATGAGTGGTGCCATCACGAGCAGACTACAATACACGTTATATACGTTACAATGTTAACGGGTAAACTGAAAGTTATAGGTTATCATTCTCTAATTTTGGACGAATCCTGTTTGTTTTTTTATCTGCACTTCTTTGAAATGAAACTTGGTCATTCTCAGAAGCAATTTTAAAAAGGAGCCTTTGCAAGTTTGCTCTATATTGAACATATTTTCAAGAAATTGTAATTTGACGTATTTTGTTCTCTAGTTTTGGACGGTACTGTATAAATTCCAATGATACCCAACCCTTTGCTGCCAAATAAAAAAAATAGAGCTAATTGAAGCTGCCCTGAAATAATGAAAAACCACAAATCTTATTGTGAGACAAAATCACTTCTGAACCTTTCAAATATTGCTGAGAATAGACTAAATAATTTTATTGCCTCCAATCTAAGTCACTATAAAAGAAAGTAGGCAAAATAAATCTTTCAAATTCTCGGCTAATCATTTTTCCATAATGTGTCCAAAAAGTCTCCATAAGAGCCATTAACTTTAAGCTGCAAAACTTTTTCAAACTGGTATCGAAGTGGTTTTAAACGATTGACCACTAGGCAAGCAAATAGACACTATAAAAAAACCCATTTGACTCGGTAGCAACCCCAGAAATCATAACAGCCACGAAGAACTATATCGTTAAACGAGTTTCCATACATATATCAATATTATATAACATCTTCAAAGCTGAAAATACTCCATAAAATTCCCAGAGCCTTAGAAACCCTGCATTTACACTGAAAAGTGAATCCGACACAATATCGTAAAATTTTCAGATTTCCTGTTCCCAAGAAATATTCAAAAGAAAATTTTTTAAGGGGAGCACCCCAACAACTTGAGATTTTACTCATTAATGACAACCTTAAAGAATTTAAAACAATGCTTCAAGACATCAAAATTTAAAGTAAAACAGATGATATGAAAATGAAGCTTTGACAAATAAAAGTTCTGACCCCTGAACTAGATATTGACTTGCTGGACAGAGAAAAGGACAGCCAGCAAAACTGAAATCAGAGATAAATATAGAACTTATGTAACTTGAAGTTGATTAAAAACTTCAACATAAAATTACCTGGTGAGCGAATGCTATTCTATAAAGTGAAATGCCCTGAGAACACTTTAGAGGGGAATAACTTGGCGTGACAGAAAAGCAAGCTCTAGGAAAGTTGAACACGGCAAACTTTAAAATTCAAAAGAAATAATAAAGGACGTGAGGAGAAAAAGGGTCAGACACGTGGAAAAACAAGGAGATATGAATGTCATAAATAGACCAGAGACTAAATAAACAAAGGCAAAGATCGCCCCTTCCACTGCAAAGACGAGAATGTTTTTTCTCACCTAGTAGTTTTTCAGAAAGCTGCCCCACCCTCTCTTTCACTACACACCTTGTCCATTCCCGCAAACACTCCCATCGACAACAAAATTAACTTCACACTCGTCAGGCTGATGTTTTTTGTACAAAAAATCGCACATACTAGAATTCCAAGAGCTTTACACATGTAGAGAAATGGCTACATTAAGCATCCCGGAGGAGTATAGGTACATTAAAGCCCCCCGCCCATAAGAAGTCAATACGGAAGAAGGAGGTTCAGTTCGTGAAGATCGATCCTTCAGCGAGACAAGGAGATTAGAAGTCGATACGCAAGAAGGAGGATCAGTTCGTGAAGATCGATCCTTCAGCCCGACAAGAAGATTAGAAGTCGATACGAAAGTAGAAGAATTAGTTCGTGAAGATCGATCCTTCAGCCAGACAAGAAGATTAAAATTCGATAAGAAAGAAGAAGGTTCAGTTCGTGAAGATTGATCCTTCAGCCATACAAGACTAGTTCCTTGAGAAACGATAGGATTAGATTGAGAAAATCGATCCTCCCTTCCCGGGCCGAATTAACATAAATAGTCAATCTTGATATCGGTGCCATACCGAAGAATCCTTTACAGACTGGAGAAAAGTTTGACTGAAGAAAAGTAAACCTGCTCACACTCGAGTGACTCTTACATCTCAAGCTCCGTAAGCGTGAGAGGAGAAGAACCCAGCCCCAACGAGCTCCCGTCCTTTAATTACGTTGAAGAATCAGACACCAAGAGGCGTCAAGCCATCCCTCCTCGACGAAATTCAACCTTCAAGCACAACACTCCAAAGCGAGAGATAAGTCCTCCAGCGACATTCAGCAATCCCTAATACCTCCTGTCATGTAAGTTAGAAAGAACATTTATATTCATATTGTGATAGTATAAGTTTAGTACGTCTCACGTTTTAAGGGGAGTAGAAACCCTTGTTCGGGAACCTCGGTCATATTTGCTTGTAAACGAGCGTACGTTAATTTAATGTTTAACGCTAATCAAATAGAGTCGCGATAAAAATACTAATCGGCAATTTTTGTCATCGTATCCGTGAGATAGGCCTAGATGCCAACAGGAATAATCGAGTTTAGCATTGAGACAAGGATAAAAATGTGTTAACTGATTGTTTGTCATAGTTAAGTGTTTCTTTTAAAATATATGTTTATTTTGGTATAAATCTTGTGTTTCCTCTTATCCTTTCGTGTTGAAATAGCTCTTTCTTAAGAACAAAACTACCGAATTAGCATTCTAGATCAAAGCCTACTTCATCAAAGAAGTAACTCACGTTCCACAAAGCATACCGCTACAAAAGTGGTGTCAAAGAGTAGGGTGATAAAAAAAGGGCCATCCTGCTACAACACAATTGATGAATTAATCCATTTTCTTAACCAAATTTGACCATGGCAGAAGCGTCATCTGACGTAACACCGACAATATCCTAATTAAAATTTAATCCAGATTTCCTTAATCGCTTCTATACGACTTCTGCAAATCTCCTGCTTTTTTAATAAGCCTTGAATACTCACTCAATTTAGAGACCAATGTTTTTTTCACATTTTGGACAATGATATTCTTGAACCTACAATTCTCGGAAGACGTATCCTTTTCAATTCAAACGAAATTAAGTAACGAAATCCAGCATTAATTTGGCCTTAAAATTATTCAGTTAACTCTATGTTCTTGATTTCAGAATACTTAACCCTTAAAACTCCACGCTAAAAAAATGGAAGACCCCGTCAGTGGCGAAGAAAAACTACCGTTAGGAGTTCAATGGAATTTTCCATAGACGTAAAACCTTTAGTTAATAATTGGCGACATTTTTCGCCAAAGCGCTTTCAATTAAATTCATTTAATGCAATTTGCCTAAAACTAAAACCGCCCTTGCATGCCATTTTTGCAATAACTTATCAACAGAAATTTGAAAAAAATGAACACCAAAGTTCGTTGTAACTTGCCAAAAGAAGCACTGACCCCGCCTTCAAAATCAATAGCATGAGCTCTAATGATATGCATCTTCAAGTCTGAGGTAGAGTGACAAGCACTTTTCAAAATCATTTAGCAAGTCAAGCATTCAACTTCGTATTTACTTTTTCTTGAAAAGTACTGCCACTCATTCGACTTTTCTATGCGACATGCGCAGAAAGGGTATGGGTGCTATCTCCGTGCTTCGTTACTTTCTGAAGTAATGCTGCTGGTTGTTATATAATGAGTTATATTCCAAGTGATCGATGTCTATTATAAAAATATATTCAAAGAAAGTACCACCAAATTCCAGCAAGGAAATTGGTATGTAGCTCTCTTTCCTTATCGTAGATTTCCCCAGTTTTGCTATAAAGATCATGTTTAGAATTTTCAAATCATCAGAGAAGTAGCTCGTATTCATGCATGCAGTGAGGGAGATAATCATCTCTAATGATTTGGTGTCCTTTAGCTTAGTTGGGTCTGAGTGTTTTGGTGTGTTCCGTTGGAGTGATTGGAGTGTGCTTTGAAATTCTTTCATTGTTATTCTTTCCCCGTTGCATTCCCTCCATTGCCCTTGGAGATTGGAATGTCTCCTCTCGATGGTTTCGTTCAGCTCGTCAATTATTCGAAGTTCGAACTCTATATCCAAGTGTTCGTTTCTCTCTTCCCTGATATTGGATATAATTTTCCAGTGTTCTATGAATATTTCTTTTATGTCGATATATTTTGTTTTTAATTTTCCATTTTATGTTTCAATTACAATTTTACTTCTTGGTGATATTTCGTTTATGTAGTTTTCTTGATTTTGTCCAAAATGCATTAAGGTTTACTTCGAAATCTAGGTTGTCTATTGCTTCGTCCCATTTTTGCCATTCTTGTTTTAGTGTCAGTTGACTTAGTTCCTCTTTTCGTTCTCTGATGCGTTTGATAACAGTTTCCCCTTGTCCGACGATTCTTTGATACATTTCTTCCAGTTCACTTGGAAATTTCTCATGTATTTGGTCTGTTTATAGAAGATTTGTTTTGTATGCAAATTTGGAGATAGCTTCATTGTCCGCTTTGATTAATTATCCAATTAGCCGCCGTATTTGCTCATCTATTTCTCCAACCATTGCGTTCTCAAGATGGCTGGTATGAAATTCTGGGTCGTTCTTTGGCGCTTTTATAGGTCTGAGTCCGGGATAATGTTGGCTTTTAGTGGGAGAGCTGTAGCACCCTCTTGGAACTGGTGCACTGTGTCGAGGTTGAGAGCCATTTGTTTGATAAGCAGGGCCTTGAAGATCTACAGCTGGCGAAAATCAGTTTCTTCTGAGCATGGTAGTGTTTTGAACCAAGAAAATTACTGATTAAAAATACTATCATTCTCAGAAGATACTTGTATATTTGCCGCCTGAAGTTTTCCGAGGACCTGCTTATCAAGGTAATAATAGCTCTCAATCTTAACACAGTTCATTAGCTACGATCGCGTAGCCGAGCGGTTTAAGGGGTCACTTAAATTGAAATCAAAGCGGTTCCTCGCTGTGTCAGTGTGCTTGGTTCGATCCCGACCTTTGCACGGATTTTTTCGTAATTTGGAAAATATAATTTTGCCGAAGAAAAATAGAATCGTTTGATATGTGCAAAGCGTTTGTTCTCCATGTTGAAACATCAAGAAGCTGGAATGTTTTGGTGTTTCTCTGATGAGAAAAACTTCGACCAGGAACAAAAGGTAACCTGAAGTAATGACAGATGGTTATGCAGATTGCAAAGAGATGTTTCACCTGTAAATACCTATCAAATTTTCTCTCAAGGAAGAGGTCAATCAACACTTTCATAATACTATTCAACCTCTCAAGTACGCTATAAAAAAATATGTCCAAAGTTGCTAAAGATCATCTGATTCTGGCATGTTAATATTTTGATCCTGAATTGAAGCCGTCTTTGAGGCTACAATGGTGGATTCATTGAGTAGGCATTATAATACACCTATTTAAAGAATACAGCTTTATTCTGATGTGTTATGCGTCCTTTTTCCTCATAGATTCCTACAAATGACCTTGAAATACAAAAGCACTATATATATATATATATATATATATATATATATATATATATATATATATATATATATATATATATATATATATGCATCAGGTACCCGAAAATTTGGTTATGTTTCGGGATTTTACGATGATGAATTAGAACACGAGAATATTTTTCTGATGTCGTGCAGAAACCTTCGAGGATTGTCCCTTTGCGCCTCTGATGTAATCATTAATGTCGAAATATTTGGCCATGCCTATCTCCATATCTCGATATTTGATAATGAACGAAGCTGACAACAGCAGCAAGAACGCATTGAGAGGCAGGCAAAGAAGAGTATTCGTCATAATCGAAGCAAATAGTCTGTGTGTGTTCAGAAGAGATGAACGCTGAGTAGGAACGAATATGTCTATGTTTGGGTAAGAAAGCTAGGAGGAACTTAATGAATTTCTGTTGCAAATGGAAAGAAGAAGACGGAGGTAATAAAATATTATGCGAATGCTATGAAAAGAACATGAGAACGTCTCCTCTTTTTAGATCAGCTTCGAGAATAAAGCAACGAATCAGGAGCAAACATCATCTGAATGAACGTCATGGAAGCCTTTCTTTTTTCAGATATCGAATCCTTCTCGGACAAATACATATTTCTGGCCATTCCTGCTCAGTCTCGTGAATCACCAAATGACGAGATAATTTGGATGTTCCGTCATTTCAAAAGGCTTGAAAAAAAATCACCATAGTTATATTTTCAAAGAAACAGGACATTATAAATGCCTTTTAATACTATAAACTATTGATCTTATTAAACACGGTTTAATCACAAGGGTTAACCAGTGGTAGAAACTGCAAGCGAGAAGGCAAGTAAAGCAGGCACCTTACACTAAAGTGCCGGCACACCAGTGTTTGGACACACCCTGGCGCCTACCCCCACACCACCTCCACTGCCTTGTGGGTTCTGCCTTTTTAGGCAAAGGCTAGAGGAAGAATAACTCGATCACAAACCAGGATCGGGAGTGACAACAAGTGAGCAGCAACAGACCGTTGGCTCGGCAGCTTCCTGCAGCCGAGGATGGAGCCTGGTCGTCTCAAGCCTCTCCTGCCACCAGGGTCCTTCTTCCCTCGGTCAAGATACGGGTTCGAAGACTGTACACATTCCTACCCGTTTAAATCTAGTACAGGTTGATGCCCTCGAGAGGGCATCCGTCACCATCAACCTCGATGGACTTCCCAAAGCCAAGCCAAGTAACCATTTCACACTATTTAAATAGATTTAATTCATTATCAAAGTTCAGCTCAACAACAATAATGCATTCTTGGAACCTTGTATGAAGTAAATCACTAAATGGTCCATTACCAGTTGAAAATCCTCTATCCCTCTTTTGGGCACTGCCGTCACTGATTTCATCTCCACCATATTCTGTATATATATATATATATATATATATATATATATATATATATATATATATATATATATATATATATATATATATATATATATATATATATATCATGCGGACCATTTGTGTTGCTTTGATTCTTGGTTTGAAATCATATATATGCAGAAGACGCTCTTGTTTTTACTGTTTTTTCTCGTTAAACCCTTTTTGTGGCAGTTGTCATGTAGAATATAATAATTTGCACAGGATTCTTGTTTTTGAAAATGATTACCGATTGTTGTAATTAAAGAGTTGGACAACTTCATCGTCCCCAAAGCGGCGTCCACGCAGTGCAGCCTTGAGCTGGCGGAATAAAAAGTAGTCGCTTGGGGCCAGATCTGGACTGTAAGGGGGATGGTTGAGCTCCTCGAATCCGCACTCGCGCAGGGCAACTTGTGCAACTCTGGCCTTGTGGACTTTGACGACGTTGAAGTCGATCATGGGGCGTCAGGTTTCTAGGGACCCAACGGGCACAGACCTTGGTCATGGCCAAATTGTCGTGGATGTTGTTGATAACACTTCCATGTGATATTCCAAGTTGTCGCTCGATTTCTTCGACCTTCACCCGTCGATTTTCGAGGATCCTCCTCTCCACATTGGCCACATTGTCCTCGTTCGTCACGTCTGACGGGCGTCCTGGACGAGGGTCCTCTTCAAGGGACTCACGACCATGGTGGAACTCCCTATTCCAGCGAGCAATGGTTGCATAGGGAGGGGCGGTGTAGGTGTAAACTGCAACCATGCCTTCATGGATCTCTTTTACATTTTGCCTTCTTTGGTCAAAGATTTGATCACTGCGCGGTGCTCAACCTTCTCCATTGTTGAAAAATTTGTGACTGACGATCCGCGATCAGCTACTGCTTCTTAAATAGACGAGGCAGGAGTGTGCGGCTGTAGGTTCTAACTTGTCATAACTTGTCCTAACACCCCCATAAACAGCCATCCCTCTTCCTCTGTTTTGCCCTACCGATTCGCAAAACTTATTGACCACCCCTGGTATAATGCGTGTGTGTATCAGCATTAGCCCTTTTCATACCCCTCCTGGGCTAAGGACGCCTCCGTAAAGTCTCCACTAATCACAGCGAAGGGCTCGTGTCTGGCAGCTTACTCCTTTCATTTAGCGAATTTCAACATTTTTATATGGCTAAATCCTGAGACGTCGTCTTCTGGGTCTCATTGTGTAGAAAGATACCACAATTCAGAATTTCTTCTCTCCCTCTTCTGTCATTTCTTCTAAGAATGTGTTTTTTTCATTACCTCTTCAGAACTTTTATTGCATCTTCTAAATTAGTCACTTATTGAATTCTTATCCGTTTTTCTTTTATTAGTTAAATACGTTAAGTTTTAAACATAGAGTCATGTCGCTTCTGAAGATTTATCTATGCTTGCTTACTGCCATTCAATCTTATTTTGTTCTGCTGATTCCTGTTCCTGGACTTCCAATCTAGCTTAATTATACTCGTCTGTTACCTTGTTCTCAAATTTGACCGTCATTTGTAATCTGTCTATCCCGTGCATAACTATTGTTTAAAATTTCGATTTTAAAAGGTTAATTTTCAGTCTGTGATACCGACTTAGGATAATTCCGTTGTCCTTGAATGGAATTTTCCTGTATTTGGGAAATATAATACTATATTTTCAGCAAAGTCAAGGTAGTTTGAAGAACTCCTAGTAATTACAATTCTTTATTCTTCATAATTTCAGACTTTTGAGACGCACTTCAAGGACTGATGTAAAACGTCTTGGATTGATCCCCCATCAAGGGACTCACTCTTGGGCACACTTCTTTATTTTGTGCTCACTCCTTGACACCAATTTTGGGGGCACCACTAGCAGTAAGTTGTATGCCAGTAGGATCTATTTGCTTTGATTCTCCTCTGAAACCAACGAGGGTATTGACTGTTCGGAGCAAATTTTTAGGATGTTGAATGTATCCTCTTTACTGTGGATGGTTGCAAGGAAAGATTTAGATTTTGTGTTTATTAGCATACGCAGAAAATAAATTATTAAACAATATTAATTGAATATATGAAATTAAATGGTAACATAAAATATGCAATTATTCACTTCAACGCTAATTAATAATGATAATGGATTTACTATTATTTCACTCAATATATCTCTTCACTTTAGGCCCTATGAAAAGAGTGTATTTATAGAAACTTGTAGCTATGTTTACACTGCGTTTTAAAGTTACTGATAAGACGAGTGCTGAATTAAATGTTAAGTTTGGTGAAGTTATATGAAAAACGAGTATGGCAACATATTCAGGAGAGTACCTCAATATAAGTCTTGCTAATTCCTTGTTTCTCTACTACTTTTAGAACTAATTTTTTTTTTACTGAATCGACGATTTTTTCATAGATTACGAATGCCTGTAGATAATCATATTTAATATACATAATTGTGATTTATGATTAGTGATGCTGAATTGTAATCATTTTGTTCTTGCTCGAATTCTTCAACTTTCTTCATGATCTTTTCTCTGATTCTGATTTTATTTCTCTGATTATCATTATTTTTTTAATTTGCTGAATGCCAATTTGGGGGTGGAGTTTCATCGGTTTTAGTGATTTTCTGTTTTCAATTGTTGTTTCTTGTCCATCTCCTGCTCCTTACTTTCATTTTTGGTTATAGAAACATTATATAATCATAATTCTGTGTTATTGAATAACTCAATGAATAACTCCTTTTGACTTCTATTAATAATATTTTAAATAATGGCTACGTTTTTAACGAATTGTGTATTAATCAACAACTAGCACCTCAGCTCATTCAATTATATATTAAAGGGTCTCCAAAAAGGATAGGGGACTAGGTTTATTTTGTTTTTTGTTTTTTAATACCCATATCTATGGTTATGTAATCGAAAAGAAAATGGACAGAGGTGTCTGCTGTAATCTGCCCCCTAAATATCTAAACTTTGATTCCTAAAAAGGCTCCCGTCTCAAAATCTAAATTCCTCCATCGAAAACCCTCGTTCTGTTTTGCTAGAAGCAAATTCCATAATATAATGAAGAGACCGGAAAAGTACAAAATTTGGTCAACTCCATTAGCAAATGTTACCTGTAAAACATTGCTCCGATTGGAGATGTTTTTTTACAATATAGACAATCGCCTAGTTTTTTTGTTTTTTTTGGTCAAAAACTGTGACCTTAATCGCATGTGCTTCGCTTTAAGTATTAGAGCTAAAGAATTTATTGGATGAATTTCATTTTACACCAAGTGTGCGTATCAACACAAATACAATGTCAACCTATTAATGAGACAGCTGGATTCGGAGACAGAGTGTAATCCTGAGGGTTACAGTGATTGGTCCTTGCGATCGGTCGGTAAACGGAGTCCTTATCCTTACAGTTAGTTCTAAAGGAAAAATATCTTTTCTTCGGGGAATATTTACAGAATCAGTTTAACTTATTCGTATTTGTTAACATCTTTTACATATCACTTGCCATTTTTCATTTGGACATACGCATCTAAAAATTAACATAACCTAGATTAGGTTAGGGTGTTTTGAAGCTTTCACCTATATCCGTTTTCAGTTAATTTATCCAAAACGAACAATTTAGAATATTAGTGTCCTTAGCCTATTGCTTCCTACTGCAAGCAATAAGTTAAAGTGAGGCTATTAAACGACTACTGTTATAATCATAACATTCACAGGTCATATAGTTTAGCAATAGTTTAAGACGATCTCGGTTGTAGTTTTAAGTATTCACATTAAGTTAAGTAAAAACACAAAAATATTCCCGATATTGTGTTCAGATATTCAAAATATTTCTAAGATAATTTCACATCTGAAGAAAAAACTATCTGGCCTTTCAAAGGTCATCTGACTCACTTTACCGGACACCATCAAGATGCAGGCCCCAAACATTCTACGTACAGGGTTTCCCTTAAGTCTGGACACGGGTAAAATGGATATTTTCAATATAAAAATTTGAACTAAATTTTATTTGATTTAGATATTAATAAATATGATCTTCAATGCAATTTTTACCATTTGCGATACAAAGTTCAATTCACTTTGCGGGATTCTTATGAACTTGATGCATTACTTCAAATTTGCGTCAATTTGAGGACATTCATTTATGATTGTTGCCTCAAGTGTCTCATATCTTTAATTTTAATTGAGGTGTCAACCTTGTTTAAAAGGAAGTCAAGGGAGATAAAGTCTGGTGAACGAGGAGACTATTGCAATATTTCCTATGTGTCCAGACACCGGTATATCTAGCCCCTAGCATCATTTTCTCAACTACATCCATAGAGTCGAGTCCAGAATATTACCGACAAAGTTAACAACCATTCAGGCATGACCTGCAAATATTTTAACTTCAGTAGACAAACCGAATTCTATTAAAATAATAATTTAACTTTATATTATACCAACCCTGACCAATAAAGATATTTTTTAAAATCGACTTTATAACTAATTACCTTGAGTAGCTGCGACAGATTTCTTCTCCATTCTGTTTTGTTCCATATTTACATCTTAGAAATGAATCTCGGCATTTTTTGGTACCTTAGATTGTAAAGAAGGGTAAAGTCGAATGGTAGATGTTTTCAAAATCGGGAACCGCTTAATGTAGCCAAGTCACAGGGTTATTTGAATGTGCCTCCTTACCACCCGTGTCTTCCTCTCTAGATATTATCACTGAATATTCACAAACAAACCAAAAAAGACCACCGTAAAAATGCATCTACCACTAATAAGCTCGGCACAGATACAGTTTTTCCCAAAGCTCTAATTTCATGAAAGGGATTGAAATAAATTTTGTGTCTTTAACACTGACTCTAGCACATGCGGGACTTATGTGTGTGCTTTAAACAAGAGCGAGGATGATCATGTGAAGACTAAAGAAAACAAGGCATGTAAGGGGAAGATCATATCATTTCGATCTAATTCCTGATCCTTCGCGGGTTATTATCATCCGGACAGCCCAAGAAATCACCCGATCCAAAGTTTCAAAATGATCAAAATAGTACACTTATCATCAAAATCTAAAGCTTTTTAATTGATTTCCATTCGATTAGATGTGTTCCATTCAAAAACGTACATTAAGACCCATAAAAATATGTACACTCGTGCGTATATATGTAGGTATACAACCAACTACACACACAAGGGATTAATCACCCGGACTGCTTATTTAAGATCCCTAACTCAGACTGCGATCGCAAACGAAAGAGAAAGCAGCCTAGAAGTTGTGGCATGCATACACACAGACGAACATACATGTACAACCACATAGTCGCCATGTTTTACACAGCCACACACACACACCAGAATGACAGATAAATATGAGCCTTTATTAGTCATGCCCTAATATAAATTAATGAATATCATTAAAGTTCCCTCACGCCGTGTGGCCTCGAAGGTCACCCACACCCCCGGAGGAGCTTCCTTCCGGGGGATTTTATTCTTATTTACAACATACATACACCTGCGACAGCATTAAAGACCGCTGTGTGTGTAGTACCCCATATACACACTCGTACACACAAGAAGAATGTCTATGACACGCGCGCACAGAGACGCGTGTATAGTCCACGTAACCCTGAATTTCTCCGAGTGGGGGAAGCGAGGTCGGTGAGGGAGGTGGGGGGAGGGTATAAGAAACGGGTACCTACTGACGTCATTTGTGTAGAATCGCCGTCAATGGATGGCATCGAAGGTGTGCCCCGACCCGGTTTCCCCGCTTGGTCGATGCGTTCTCACGCGAGTCCAGAAATGGACGGAAATGCGCCCCCTCGTCCTCCAGGTCACGGTTTACATTCCCCAACCGAGGGCGCCTAAGTTGATATGAGTGTAGGGAATGTGTATGGATGTATAAATCCGGACCCCTATTTGGGGGGGGGAGGAAACACTTTAGTGCAGGTAGAAGCGTAGGGGATGGACCGAGAGTTCAGTTCATTCATTGTTTGTGCTTCAAATAACCAGGTGTATTCTATCACATCGCAGATTTAGCCTACTTAAATGTGCGTATGTGTGAATATGTATGCATGCATTCAAATAGCGAGTACCAGCTCATATGGCAGTGACCCCACCTTGAATCCTTCGGGCAACCCTCCTTGAGGGGGTTGAAGATGCCTGTGCCCAAAAGAGCGCTCTTTGACGATCTCAAAATATGCCCTCTAAACCAAGCCAATTCTTTTTGTTCCAAATAGCGATCTTTCCTTGTTGTCCTCCATATTAATTCTCGGGGGAATTTCGCTCTTGTAATGGTGATACGATGAGGGTATTAGACTAGGGATGGGGAACACATCACTAGTAGTTTATTTAATTACCCATTAACGAAGTCAGAATATAGACGGTTTGATAGCATTAGGCCCATTTCTCACGCATCTACTTATTACACTTAACATGAAATATTTATTCAGAAATCATAATTCTGAACTTCCAGTTAACAATATTATTTATCATTTACGTGAATTCTGAACGTCTTGTGAAAAGGCTTTTCACACCGGGTTGAGGGCTGCCCTTATCAATTTTGTCATACCATTTTTGTAAAGTAAATATCGGAGGTGAAAAAAAGCCTTACCATTGTTTTTCAGTGGTCGCTCCACTTAGCTTCCCGCTGAGAACAAGCTAATGCACGCTAAAAACAAGGAGTGTCTCTCACCATCTCCATACCATCTTGTTGCAGATTCTATGCAAGGATAATGTCTCTGACCGGTCATCTCCACATACCTCCCAGTAAAGTAAAGCTTTGAGAGGACCGTTTAATTAAATAATTGCTCCTACAGGTTCAGAACCCAACTAGGAGGAAGTCTAAACTATGCACAAGACCTTCATATGAATGGTAGAACAAAATATCGTTTCAAAGAGAAAGGACAACACATATATCCACGAAATTCATTAAAAATGTAAAAAAGTAGGTTCAGTACTGGCAAAGTACTACTACGCCCCTGATAATAGAGAGGCCGCTCCAGTCTTATTCAGAATAACAACCGACTCTTAAATACTCGCTTCCATCAAGTGAGATGAAAACCCACAATTAGAACCTGCCTTTAAAATCTGGCAAAAACGCTGACTGCACCTGTTTCTCAGGTAGGAGCCAGTGGGGGGAAGGGGGGGAGGTCACTTGATTAGTTTGCAGTATTTCTAAAATGTGGGCCATTTGTTCTTTCCTATTTACTCTCTTTTCTCCATAGGCGACGAAGCACAGAAAAGAAGAAAGCATTCTGGGAACAAATTACATATTGGTGGGCATCGAAATTTGCCAACTCGGCTTATCCATTTTATTTTTTAATTTGAAAGCTTATCTGGCGACTGCCTACTTGGGCATTAGTCGCCGTATTCAACATTGCCTAAAATTAGGCATCTTTAAAAGAGGATGCTAAAAAAACAAATAAAAAAAACGTCAATAAAATAAAACAAAGAAAAAGGTAATAAGCAGGAAGCAAGCTCAGGCGTCTGGGGGAGGTCCGCCTCTCCCCGGCGCAGGAACATGTGACCTACTAAAATAAGAAAAAACTACAAAAGACCCCCTATTTAAATAAAGGGAAGAAGGCCGGCCTCCTCCCAAAAGTCTAAAAGTCCACAGGTTGGTGTGCACGAACTCGTCCCGAGTACAAGGAACAGGCGGTAGTGACCCCGCCCATCCCGGTACCGGGACAGGTAACGTGCGCGGAGATCACCCAGACTGGGACATTCAACAAGAATGTACCGAAGAGTCTGGGGGACAACACAGTCTTCACAGGAGGGCGCAGGCGTGCGCTCCATCAAATGGCGGTGCGTCCCGTGAGTGCGTCCAATTCGGAGACGACAGAAAGCAACCTGAAGCCTTCGCGGCATTAGGGGGTAGGTCCATGGGAACAGCCGCGGCGCAATGGCACGCAACTTTACGTTCCCTTCGACCGTCTCCCATCTTATTTGACAAGCAGCCCGAAGAGCTGTCCATATTTCTGCCATGTAGTCAATGTGAGGAAGAGTGAAACGCTGGTCCGGTCGCAGAGTCCTCGCGGACTCTTTAGCGCCCTCATCGGCGCGCTCATTCCCCGCAATTCCTACATGTCCAGGAACCCAGCAGAAGATAATCTCGACATCCGCCCGGCTTGCCAAAACCGTGGCGTCACGGATGCGGAGATTCCAATGCCCTGAGAGCACTCAGGGCGCTTTGTGAGTCGCTATACATTACAATCTGGTCTCCGAACCGGGCACGTCGCGTAATCTTCCCGACCGAGTGGTGTATTGCCACCAGCTCGGCCGTGAAGACAGACGCAGCGCCTGGTAGAGCCCCGCTGACTTCACACAGACGGGATACGGCGTGGAAGCCGACCCTCTCTTGGGACTTGGAGCCATCTGTATACACTGGCACGGTTCCAGCGTGACACTAGGTGTGCTCCAAAAAGGTCGAACGCAATACTCTCGGCTCTGTACAAGCTTTGGGAGCAGAGGCGTGGCGACAAATAGCCCAATGTGGTACCCTCCAGGGTGGCGTTCTGGGCAGAACCAGGGGCGCCACCGACCCACGAGCTATACCTAGCTCTCGAAGGAGTATGCCGTTAGTACACTATGCTACGCATAGAGTACTAACGGCATACTTTTAACTGTGATCAAAGCGGTGCTCGCTGCCTCATTGTGCATGGTTCGAATCGCTTCCCTGCAGGAATTCTTTCGAAAAAAGGTAATAAATATTACTGTAGGAAAAAAAAATTATTTCGTTTTCTCTTTCAATGTGGTTTATTGCATTCATTTTCATCATTCTCTTGCGCTACTTTGAGACATATTATATATATAGATATATATATATCTTCCTTTTTTGGACCTCAAAATAATCACCCTAAACCAATATACAATAGGCTCGCTCTTTCGTTATAAAGATCGCCTTCCTGATGCGTGTCGTTCATCTCTCATATATAATTACTTGTGTCCATCGTGCGATGCGACCTATATTGGCTCTCCCAACCGATCTATCTCTCCATTCAAGAGTTGAACAGCACGCCGGGATGTCCTGCCGTACGGGTTTGCCCCTAGCCAAACCTGACTATTCTATCATCCGACTCCACGCCAATTCTTGCAATTTACAGGTAAAACCCGAAGACTTTTCTATAGTCTCTACAGCTAACAAACACCCTCTCTGATTTACGAATCCTTGAATCCATATATATTTTAGATAGTAAACCCACACGAAACGACCAAACTTCGTCTTTCCCATTACATATTGCACATTAGATGGTTCCCTTACTTTACCATTTTCATGTTAATTTAAATTAATGTTTCCCTTACTTTGCCACTTTAATGTTAATTTGTATAATGTTGCCATTACCAATGCAATTCCATCAATTATAGTTGTAGTATCATGATTTATACAAAAAAGTGACATATAAGACCATTTCCCTTATGTCAATTATGTCAATGTCAATTAGAATTACTTTGTATTACTTTGTATTTATACTGAATATAATTCCAGTACCCAGAAGATGAGGCTGGCCCTTGAAACGTTGGTTAAAATTAAATGAAGAAAGAAAAATGCATTTCTTTTCTACTGCCCTGGTTCTCTCTCTCGTATATATATACAAGCCGCTGTTGTCTTCCTTAACAGGAAGAGCTTGGTTACACAGGCACCCCTGCGGGGGGGGGGGGTCTACGGCCTTATTTGCTAATCTTAACCGCCTTTTTTAATCCCCTTTATAGACTCTTTATTTTAACACACTGAACACCCTTTTCTTCTTCTTCTTCTTCTTATACTTCTTCATCGTCATCTTCATCATCTTCATCTTCATCTTCATCTTCTTCTTCTTTTCTTCTTCTTCTCTTTCTTTTCTTCTTCTTTTTCTTCTTCTTCTTCTTCTTCTTCTTCTTCTTCTCCTTCTTTTCTTCTTCTTCTTCTTATTCTCCTTTTCTTCTTCTTCTTCTTCTTTTTCTTCTTCTTCTTCTTCTTCTTCTTCTTCTTCTTCTTCTTCTTCTTCTTCTTCTTATAAAGGAATTATTAGAAATAACTTTGATAAAAAAATTAAATCTACTTAGGTGACAACCGAACTAAAAGAAAAAATCTTATTCAAACCTTCAAAAAATCCCGTTCTTAAAATATAGGGTTATGGAGGATATATATATATATATATATATATATATATATATATATATATATATATATATATATATATATATATATATATATATGCTCAACGTGCTGTTGGTAATCTTTACCACTCATGTTCATTTTATTTAGCCCCCCCGTCACGTTTACGCTCGGTACCGTGGACGAGCCTAGGTCGCTACCGCTTGTGCTTTGTCCTCGGAACGGTTTCGTGCACGCCTGACTGTGAACTTGTGGAGTTTTAGGGGGCGGGGCGATGGCCGCCTCCATTGAATATAGTGTTGTAGTGTTGGGGGCATGCAACGAGGGACGGAGGGGGGAGCGGCGGTCTCCCTTTTGTCGCGGGCGCTTGTCTTTTTTTGTTTTTATTCTGTTGTAGTTTTTCCATTTTTTATTTTAAAAAAAAATATAATAATTAGTCTCTTTTTATTTCTGCGACTTATGCCCTGGATGAAGGTCGCAAGATGAGCGCCTCTAAATAAATCACCCGCACTTCCTCTCTTTGTCCTCCCCTGAAATTCCCTCGTTGGTTAAACAAGTTTTTCTTCTGCCCAGAAAAAGATCAATTTCCAAGTTTGTCCTCATGAATGGCCTCAAGTGTGTCTCCCTTGAGCACGAGTGATAGTGTGAAGTAACTCTGGCCTCGAACTTCGAGGGCGAAGAAGTAAAGCAGTGAAATGTTCGGAGGTTTGAGACAGTAACAGCCAGCTGTGAGGTTGCACGTCTCAGACACGAAACCAACGGCTGAAAATATTGAACGTCAAGAATCAATTCTTTAAGATCCCCACTGGGTTCGGTACACGTTTAGTTCAGGGATCCCCACCGGGTTCGGTACATGTTTAGTTCAGGGATCCCCACCGGGTTCGGTCACTGTTTAGTTCACGGATCCCCACCGGGTTCGGTACACGTTTAGTTCAGGGATCCCCACCGGGTTCGGTCACCGTTTAGTTCAGAGATCCCCACTGGGTTCGGTACACGTTTAGTTCAGGGATCCCCACTAAGTTCCGTACACGTTTAGTTCAGGCATCCTCATAAAGTTTGGTACACGTTTAGTTCAGAGATCCCAACCGGGTTCAATACACGTTTAGTTCATGAATTCCCACCGGCTTGGGTACATGTTTAGTTCAGGCATCTCCACCCGGTTCAGTACACGTTTAGTTCAGGCATCTCCACCCAGACAGTACACGTTTAGTTCAGGGATCCCTACCGGGTTGGGTACACGTTTAGTTCAGGCATCCCCACCGGGTTTGGTACACATTTAATTCCGGGATACCCACCGGGTTCGGTACACGTTTATCTCAGGGATCACCACTGGGTTCAGTACACGTTTAGTTCAGGGCTCCCTACCGGGTTAGGTACACGTTTAGTTCAGGCATCCCTTTGGGTTCGGTACGCGTTTAGTTCAGGGATCCCCACCGGGTTTGGTACACGTTTAGTTCAGGGATCCCCACCGGGTTTGGTACACGTTTACTTCAGGCATCCGCACCGGGTTCGGTACACGTTTAGTTCAGGCATCCCCACCGGGTTCGGTACACGTTTAGTTCAGGGATCGCCACCGGGTTCATTACACATTTAGTTCAGGGATCCCTAACCATGATTGTGAAAGAGGTACGCTGGTGGTGGTATGTGAAGTGGCACTCGAGATTGATTAACCTTTGGGATATTAAAAGAAATTATAATTGTTTATTGACTTTAATAATAATATAATTCCATAAATATTAAATACACACAAATATTAATTTCATGTCCAAACATAAAATTATGTAAAATATAGATGAAGATTATGGCCATGATGAATTTGGAATTGATATCCATTATGCTACTCTTTTATTAGTGTGGACAGAGGAGTGCAAGCGTGGCAAAATGTTAAGAAGCTATAATTTAGTGGCTCAGATTATAAACATTAGTATCATGAGTATTAAGGAAAAAAATGTTATACATGCAGAGGGTTAAAATGATCCTCTAACCCAATTAGCTTAAGGTATGGAGTAACATTTCTAATTATTATGATAATTAAATTAATAAATATATTGCATGCGACACATTAACAAGTACATGGCATTATTAAATCGTTCGTTTTAAAATGAAAAACATATGGGTCGGAGTTGCTGGGCGTTGTTTGTTTCTCATTTTAAGGGAATTTACGAGGCTTGTTTGCTCACGAAGGCGTCCTTGGACAAGATCCCAATGCACAGGTTGAGAGAGAGGAGCTTTATACGACCCAGAAATTCGGAACGTGTCACCTTCTCTTCCAAATATTTGTCATATTTAATCCAATGGATAAGAATAGTAATGTTTATAATCTACCTCTCGTATCAAAATGTATCAATCGTATCTAACTTTATTGGAATGTATATGAGCCCACCAGGGTGGTGCGGCAAAGGTAGTCACACTCTCGGAGCAAGTTTAGTGCTACGACCGGGCTTAGAGATCGTTTGATGAACTCATCCAGATTGCAAAAATCAATGGGTTGCGCCAACTGGCGGTGACAACATGCTAAAAACCTTGAGCGTTTAGTGGCAACCAAGAAACTTACAGGGCGATAGATTGGGAGATTTGAAGAATCAGCATTTGCTTCTTAAAAAGTGACTTTATTCATTCCTATGCAAAAGGGATGAAACAAATCGTTAAAAAAAGGATTTATAACGAATCAAATTCAAGTGGTAGATGAATAGAATTTCTATGGTAGATGAATGGAATAGTCCTCCCGGCGGAGTTTTAAGACTAGCCTGGATATATTTATGCGGGAGGATGCTAGGTGGGACTGAACAGGTTGATGCGAACAGGAGGTGCCTCGTATAGGCTATTGATTGATCATTTGCAGAGTCCATTTCTTATGCTTTTATGTACCCGATAGAATATGTGGTAGGTATTTGAAGTCCTTGGATGGATGAAACCTAGAGACTGGTCTTTGTGCGTGGTATAGGAATAAATCGAGAAGGAATGCAGAGTTTTAATTTGTGGTATGAAGGACTTTATAAAGTAACTGATGTTAGGTGAATTTTTTTTTACTCAAATTCTATACTCGAATTACAGGTGGCCTACATTAAGTAACCACGAAGCCATGAAAGGGCGGCAAAATATAATCTTATTACTAAACTAACGATTAGCAGTTCTAGGACTTGTAAAGAGAACTAATCGCCATTCAAAAATTTTCAATGAACTCCCTCCTAATAAAGTTCTCAATTTAAATATTTCTAACCAATCGGCGGTTCTTCCTATTTTCGTTCTTGACTTCAGAATCGCAGATTTTGGGGTGAAAGAAGCCAACAGGCTGAAATGGACCGACGATAATAAAGTAATTCTAGACTACAGACACCTCATTATCGCCCTATTTTTTGTTAATGATTTATGGACGAAATGAAATGCGGCTTCATATAATCGGCACATAAACACATTTAAATAAAAAAAAGATTATAATGTGTGGGAGATTCAGTTATTAATTTACATAATTCACATTTTAGTTTAATAGATGAGATTCCAAAATATGTGCGATGTATATTTTGGTAATTTAAGTAAAAGGATAATTTGACAGGGGCAAAAATGGTGTCCAGAATTCTTTTCAATATAGATTCCATTATTTTTTAAGTTATCCATTAAAATACAAAAATGTAATGAAACAATCAAATGAAAACTGAAAATTAGAACATACGTAAATTGCCCGATAAATCAGGGTCAAAACGCTATTGACCTTAAAATGAAGGGAAAAAGTGAAAGAAACAGAGAACCATGAAATTTGATTTACGGAAAACTGAGGTGACAAAACGATCCGTCCTTGTAACCATTCCGCCCCCCCAAAGCAAACAACCATTCTTTTCGACATCCATATAGTACCTAATATTTGGGATTTCACTTTTTGTACCAATTTCTTTCATATTTTTATTCGGATTAATTCATACGAATCAATTTCCACAATATAAGATGGAATGAACTCTAGCACAGTCCTAAACCCGCTTAGGGTAAAGAAAACTCGTAAATATGTTAGCAAAAGTTGGACTGAAGGGAAATTTGTACTGGTTCTCAGAGAGGGAAATTTATATCGGCATCAGAGACTGATAGATTCGGTACAATGACAAATTTGCTCACTCTAGCCTCTAGGTTAGAGGTGGGCAAACTGTGGCTCGCGGAGACTTTTCATGTGACCCGCATTTATTTCCGAATTCGAAAAAATATTGAAAAAACATTTCGAACATTTTGCCAAAATCTCTGTCAAATTTTGAACGCCTTTGATATTTTAATGGTTTGCGTTCACCAACAAACTCACTTCATATACGCCTAGTTTTATATTTTCGGTCATTATTTAAGCTGAGCACCATTGCATATTGCACCAATAATTAATTGTAAATCGTGTTTCGGATTCCATGTGAAGCTGTAATTACTCACTCTGATATAAGTCTAGAAACAATTTAAAAAGTGTGGCAAAACTATACAAAAAATTACCCTTAGTTATTAATGTGTAATTATATCTATGATTATGTAGTATGTTCAAACAAATACACAAAGGTAATTGCAATTAACTTATATGTATTGGAAATTTGCATCTGTTTAAGTGCGACCCGAAAAGCTTTACATAAGCTTGAATGTAGCCCGCAAAGCTTTACATAAGCTTGAATGTGTCCCACAAAGCTTTACAGAAGCTTGAATGTGGCCCGCAAAGCTTTACAGAAGCTTGAATGTGGCCCGCAAAGCTTTACAGAAGCTTCAATGTAGCCCGCAAAGCTTTAAATAAGCTTCAATGTGGTAAGCTGCCTAAAATTATTGTCCATCCCTGCTCTATGTGGTAAGTTTACATAAGAGTGTTTCCAAATGACGTCTAATAGGGTAATAAAGCCAGACAATTTTGTGTATTTGGTGAAGGTCATAAAAGTAGCTGGATAGGCCTTCTTCTCAAACCTTCATTATATCAACATTCATAAAACCAACGAATGAATTGTGTAGTATATTAGTAAATTTGATCCCTAAATGAATATGCAAACCATTTCCAATAATAAATGAACGATTCAGGCTCTTCTTGAAAGTTGAAGACAGTATAGCCTTTGCTTGTCGATCGTCAATTGTTTATTTATATAATTGTGGGATGTGTTCCGACTATGAGTAAAATAATAACACTTAATAAAGGTTTTAGTTCTAGCGCCCCAAACCTCCATTACAGACAACGTGCTTAATCTTTTGCCAAGTGATTTCCACTATTTGTAATGTATTTCGTATAGTGTCAATTAATTTCTATTTATTCGTAATAAATAGAAATGGAATCTATACTTTAAAAAATCTGGACAGCTTTTTTGCCCCTGTCAAGTTATTTTGTTTTTCTTAACAAATATCATAGTCATTTATTCTCCTTGGCTTATTGAACATATATTTACTTTTAAGAAACAAAGGACTGGCCGTGTTACTTCTAAGTCAGTCAGTTGCGTGCCAGTATAAAGAATACATCCTGTGTTTCTGATTCATTTCATCTGGAGGAGAACCACGTCCTTAATGAGGTGTTTGCGGTGAGAAGTCAGTAAACTAAGCTATGGTTCGAACTAATTTGGATGAAGCTAAAAGCAAGTTATTGTTTGGCTGAAAAATATATTTTGAAAATCCTTATGTCAGATAAATTTTATATGCCTCAAGGCATTGTCTTAATAGTGGGAAGCCGTGCATGTTTTGTTTTTTTCATTTCAAATTGGTGCAAAAGTTTTGTTTTTAGTACCAATTTGAAGGTAAGGGTCTATGGAACAACTGTGGTTCGAGTGTCAAGCAGTCAAAAAAAAAATATGGCTGCCGATTTCCAGCTTTTTTTTTCGCATTACGCCTCGTAACTTTTTTACTATTGAACCTAGAATGGTGATTTTGGTCTCTATATCTACGTTTTATGCATGATTCATGACTTACTAACCGATCATTAATTGTGTTCTTCATTAACCAATTTATTGGTCTCTTTTCACAGGTGGAAAAACTTCTCCATTTCCATAGCCACTTGTATTTCCAGATAATATCTTTCTTATAATATTTCAGGTAATACCAAATTTTATTTGCGACGCCCCTTGTACAGACAGCAGTTATTTAATATTGTTTTTTATTTGTTTCTTTCCAGGTTATTTCTGAGATGGCCGAGGCAAGGATGTATCACTTGTGTATTTTGTGCGAAAAGAAAACTGAAGAAGTGCTTGCTTGTCCTCTTGCGAATCCAGTCACCACTCGTAGGGAGAGAGAGCCTATACAGAAATCATCAGCTTCTCAAGGCAGTTCAGAGCAATTGATGCTGCTACCTACCCAGACGTACAAATTCCAGATGAAGAATTTATGCAGAAGAATCGTTCATCCTGGCATAAATCTTGTCGTTAGGTTGATAGGGCATCAGTAATTGACCATGCAAAAAACGTCATAATGAAGGATTGCCTCCTGCAAGAAAAAGGTCCCGGCGGAGTCATGCAGCTGCTAATCGTAATCTGTGTATCTTCTTTGGTGATGAAACAAATGCAGCAGATCATTCTTTCCAGAAGGTTACACTCACCCAACAGATATATGACAAGGCAGTCGCTCTGGGAGAAGACAGTATCGTGGCACTTCTTGCCGAAGGCAAAGTGGTCGCCATTGAAGCCAAGTGCCATCGGAATTGCTACACAGGGCTCAATCGCCGTTACGATGCGATTTGTAAACAAGACACAGCTAGCAAAAATCTCGAGGCCAGAACAGAAAATGAACTGTTCCAATTCATAAAGGAAGAAGTCACTGGAGGTCGTAGAATTTTTGCATGGCAAGATCTGACAGATATGATGACCAAGAAATTGGACAACATGGAATCCAGAAGACCGTGAACCGGACACGCTTACAGGAAAGAGTCTTGGAACACTTCCCGAATTTGACAGAATAGAAAGGTATCCCAGACCGAGTTATCATCATTTGTTCGAAGACGGCTAGAAAGGTCATATCAGATGCAACTCAAACATCAGATGAGGAAGCACGTACATTATTAATGGCAGCATCGATTCTCCGTAAAGCTGTTTTGGATCACGACACTGCATTCAGGTTTGATGGCTCATTTCCAAATGGTTGCGAGGAATCATCTGTTCCACAACGTATAAAGTATTTCTTCCGTCAACTCCTCGCAGGACCCAAATCATCGCCAGAACAAGAGAATTCCAGGAAGATCTTCTCTGTGAGTCAGTTGGCCATGCTAAATATGACTTCTCTTTCTTTGAACTTGAATTGTGAGCCTTTACTTGCAGTGTTCCCCTCCCTCAAATTGCATTCCAAACAAAAAGCAAAAAGCTGGTAGAACTGCTACACAAGTATGATCTGACCGTGTCATATAAGAAAGTCCTCAACTTTGAATTTATATTTGCACAGGCTATTGCAGATCATGCAGAAAACAACGCTGATATAGTCTGTCCTACAAATTTGCATCAGGGCATTTTCACATTTGCAGCCCTGGATAATCTGGATCCCAATCCCACATCAAGCACTGCAAGTTCATCCTTCCATGGAGCTTGCATTTCAATACTTCATTTTCCTTTATCATAGACGCCTGGGTTGGACAAAGAATGTCTATGATCAACTCACAGAAAACAGGAACACGCAGTAGTGAACATATCCTGCCTCATTCTTATACGTTTGTACCACATGTGGGCCGAAATCTTGTCACTCAACCTCCGGTAAAAGATGTGTAACCAGTGGCAACAAGTACTTATACATTGACTACCTGGTACAACTGTCCAAGAAAAGACCTTTGATTCATATTTCGCCAAGTTATTGTGCTCAAGAGTTCGCCACGACTTGAAGCGATCGACAAGAGTAGATATTGTCTGGGACCAGTACCGTGCACCGACGATCAAAGGAGGCACAAGGGAAAAACGAGGAACAAGCATCCGACAACGCATATCTGGTATTGCCAAAATCACAGGAAATTGGCAGAATTTTCTGGCGAACGTTGATAACCGGAAGGAACTGTTCTCATGCTTGTCAAAAAAGATAACAGAAGAACATTTTTCAGATGACAAGAATGTCTACATCACTGCAGGTGATCAAGTCAACCATGCTGGAAACAGTCCACCAATGGATCAATGCAACCATGATGAAGCTGAAAAACGTGTCTTAGTACATCTACTCCATGCCTTCCAATTTTCGTCACTTGGGATGGTGTATACTGTAGACAGAGATGTGGTCGTAATCTTTCTGAGTAATTTCCATCACATCAATGCTCTGAATCCAGCCGCATAAATCTGGACCATAAACGCTATCGCCACAAACCTGGGCACGATAACATGCAAAGCCATGGCCCTTTTCGACGCATTCACTGGATCAGACAGTACTTCTTCCTTCAAGTTTAAGGGTAAGAGATCCTGCTGCACGTTGATGCACGAAGTGCCATCCCTTATGGAACAATTTGCAACTATTGTCGACACTCCATTCCAAACATCGCCAAGGCTGAAAGAATTGGCAACAAACTTTGTCTGTAGGCTGTACTCAAATGAATCAAACGATGACAATGATGTTGACCTCGTCGGAATGAGGTTCTAAAGTAAGACTAAGGACGTGAAGAGAATTTCCCCAACTGGTGATGCTTTGGATCAACATCTCAAAAGGAGTGTGTTCCAAGCGAGCATGTGGGCAACAGCCCACATGTCCATGATGCTTGTCAACAACCTAACTAACCATGGGTGGAATGAAGAGGACAGCAAGCTGCTTACCATTTGGACCACGCTGCCCCTCGCCAATGATGTGTTCCACCTGGGTGTGAAGTGCACTTGCCCAATTACTTGATCTTAGTGTAAATGCGTGAAGACAAAGTTAAACTGCACACGTCAGTGCAAGTGTACATGCAAGAAGTAGCTGGACTAGAACAATTTCCAATACTAATATGTATATAAGGGTCTTGGTTAAATTGTTAGCCATTTTCTTATTGAATGTATTGTTCAAGGATTTTTTCAAGCAATTGTGTAAGCATTTACTTGGAAGTAGGACTCAATATAAGTGAAGATATGCTCCAAACATGTTTATTTCATTTTTATTCAAATACTCATACATGCAAACCTAGGTATAGAGACCAAAATCACCATCCAAGGTTCAATAGTACAAAAGTTATGGGGCGCAATTCGAAAAAAAGCTGGAAATTGGCAGCCATCTTGAATTTTGGCGGCAATTTTGACCTTTTTTACCTGACTGCTTGACACTCGAACCATAATTGTTCAATAGACCCTTACCTTCAAATTGGTACTGAAAATAAAAACTTTCGCATCAATTTGAAATGACTGAGTGCCTGGGCACCCCACTATAATTTATAGCTAGTTAGCATTATAATAGATAAATATTTTGCTATTTATTTGAAAGAGTCAGCTGATATTTACTAAAAACTCAACTCTTAACATTCATCAGGTTTGTTTGTACTTAAGACATCATTGATTAATTTTTATTCTGCAAACCACTTCCAGTAAAGAGAAGAAGCCCAGAGATTTTTGAGGTGGCCGACATCTACATAAATGGTGCACCATCTATGTTAGGAAGCGTAAACGGATTAATTGTAATAGCAAAACTAAAGAACCCTAGTTTTATTTTTACCCACTGTCTCATGTACAGAAAAGCTCTCATTTAAAATTTACTAGTGCCTGACTTCCAAAATAATAAATGACACGATCAAAGTAGTTAACTATATAAAAATAGGCTATTAAAACCAAATACTTAACATTAACAACGAAACAACTTGCATCGCGGAAGGAATTTATGATAGACTCAATAATGCTTTAGGTTTCCATGAACACCAGAATCTGAAGCTCAAGTTCTGGCTAGGCTTGGATGACCTTTTCAACTTGTGATTCAATTCTCAAGCTTTCACTTCCTTTGGATTCAGTTTACGTTGGTAAAATCCTTTGTATTCCACCATATTAATACGGAAGTACATAGAATCCGTGTTTTCTGGAAAATCCCTAGGTCATACAAGCTCTACATATTCAGTGAGGTGACATCTTCGGAAATGGACTTCGAATTTTTCAAAAGAAGGCAATTAAAGCAGTTCACGTTTTTATGGTTAACCGTTCTATTCCTTAATTTTATTCCATTCGGCAAGATTATTTTCTGATAATGTTCCTGCTCTAAACTGTGTTAAAAAGGTTAAGATTCCACTGGAATTATATTTAAATTTCATATGACCTTAGCTTTCAAAAACAGATTTCATATCCTCGTGGTATATCCAAAGCATTAGGTATTCGACCAACTGGTCCTCCAGTACTTTCAAATACCTCACTTTTAGTCTGGTCTATTGGACCGCTCAGTCCAGATTGTGAGCTATATAAAGACCGACAAACCGACGCCCAGTCAGTCACTAATAGAACCAGAACGGGAAAACAACAACCGAAAGTGTCCCGTATACCACCTAATTGGAGAGCAACCTCCGGAATAGACAATTCCAATGTAAGCTAATAAATACCAGCGATTTTATATATACGTCTCACTGTATGTACACAATGGTAGTAAAAATATACAAAAATTAATGGAAAGTGATAACGTTATGAAACTGAAAAAATAGATGTAAAATGAAGAAATAAATAGGGCAAGCAAGGTCCACAAAGTTGCCATAGTTTTGAATACCTATACAAAAGCATCTAAAAACAGAAAAAGGAAGGGAAACAATGCTGGAAATAATCCTGATTACCTAACGCCAAAAACATAAGTGATTAGAGAAGAAGGGCGAAGAGATGTTATACGGAGAAGACTAAAAATCAGTTTCAAAAGTGCAAAAGAAATATCGTAGTTCGGATCCCACGTTAATCAGTAAGTTTTCTATATGCTATAAAATTGTTAGAATGGCTAATTATAACATTTTTCTTTACTTCCATGGTGTAGCTCAAATAAGGTCAGCTCAAGATACTCTCCTACTAATATTTCTTATTTTAAACCTTTCAATCGCTATCACTGCTATACCTCTGGTCTCCGCCTGAACGTCTCTACAACAGCGCTCTCTTGAATTCGCTAGGGAGAGGAAAATGAACTATGAAGGAGTTTTCGCTGGAGCCAATTTGCATCTTCTTTCTCTTTCGCTCTTGAAGGCCAGGCACAAACAGCCGAACGGATATCTTTTTTTCCTAAAAACATCCCAATCAGTCAGACCTACTTCGTGATATAACTTATTAACAACCAATTTTTTTTATTTTTCTTCTTAACATATCATAAATATCTTCAGTACATGCCTGGAAAAATATCTTATCTGCATTATATGGATTTCTAAAAGCATTATAATACTTTGAAATCTGACAGTACTCCAAACATAAAAAAACCCCGGCCCTATTCCTGGAAGAGCAGTCTGTCTATGCAACTTGTACTGAACACAAATGAAAGGTGATCATCTCTAAAGTGTATGAGTTCAAGGTTTTATGAACTAAAGATTGAACTTTATATATTCTTTACTCAATAAGTGTCTGAACTTGCTGACTTGCATATTAATGAAACCAGCTCCAATAAACTTGCCATATTGACTGATGTATTGCAGGCCTTGAACAATTTTACTAACCATATGAATGGAAAGAATGAAAATATTCTGACTTGTAATGACAAAAGTAGTTCTTATAAAGAAAATGTAACAATGTCAGAATCTATAGAAAACAAGCTAATTTAAAAGGTTACAGACTAGACAAAATAATTGCCAGTTTAACTCTTCAAAGTTTGCTTTTACTGGGTAAAAACACTAAAAAATATTTCCAATCCGTTGGTGTATCTTCCTGGGTCTGGGTGACATATTCTGTATGGTAAGTCCTTGCGCGTAACCAGAATTAACTATTGTCGAAGAAGATGAACTAAGAGAAATCAGTAATCTCAAAGGACTAAAACTGAAGCACATATAGACTTCATTCTGGTTCTTTGAGAAGAATAACCCACCATTACAGAGAAGCATTTGAACCGCTAATTCCTTTCACAATATCGCATATGTATGAGGCTTAATTATCTGCTATTCACATAATCTAAAGCAAGAACAGGTCTCGTCTTCAAGCTCAAGAGAAAGACTTGAGGCTATGCTTCTCAACCATTCGACCTCGGGCAAAGAACATCCTAAGACAACGCCAACACAGATTTTCCATTGATATTTTTAAGAAGAAAATGTTTTTGTCTTTTTATTGATGTTTGCTTATGAATACAATCTGTATCTGAAAGTTTTATATTATATTTTAAAGAATGCCATCCTTTTCAATATCATGTTTCGATGTGTAGTAATAACAAATATGCACAAAACTTTCATAATCTTTTGGAAACTGTGATCAACCATACAAAGAGACCTTTCTAACTCTAACGGATTTAATATCCTAATATTTTCTTACCGATGAAATAAACTGAAATTTAGACGACAGTGCACGTACATACATAAAGTCTCTCTTCGTGAAACTGTTTTTATCTAAGGCTAGAATTAAAAAATTGGCGAAGAAAAATCTTGGATCTCTATGAATGCAAATGGTTCTTAACGAAATTTCGTTTGAAATAAACAAAAGTTATTGCATATTTTCTAGTATTGGCACGACCAAATATCGTGTTTTTGCTCATAGTCTACATACGTCACTTATCTAATCCTACGTCTTCTTATGAACTTAGCTTGCACTCAATCAATTTTTGATTGAAATTTATATATGAAATATATATAAAAATATATTTTGCTAAAAGATAAATAATTTATAAGGCTCTTCAAAGCGGAAATATGAATGGTCCACCAATTTTGGCGATAAGGCTAATGAATTATTATTTGGTTTAAATTATGAACTTATCACGAATCATTTACTTTTAAATGATCCGAATATCTATCCTTAAATTCTCATGGTGTGCCTCGACCATTTTAGTGCTTGTCCCAGTGTGTCCTGAGATGAAAAAGGTTGGAAATCACTGATATATAAAGATATAAGAGACGATTATAGGAAAATGCACAGATGTTTTAATTTACTTAAAAACCGTAGTAAAAAGATTTAAATATAGTCACAGTTCATATGTTTTAGCTATCGAGAGCACGACGAATGGTTCCAGAATTACTTTTGTGCTTGTCTACAGTCCACTAAGAAAAGCGGAAAATAAAGATAATATTCTTTTATAAACACTTTCCAATTTAATTAGATAAAGAATATTTGCTATATTTAAGGACTTCAATTAAAGAAGTTAAATATTGATATCGAGAGTGGACAGTAAACGGAAGCGTATTATAGAATTTATAGTCGTAAATGATAACTTTCTTTATCAAAGAATTGATGATCCGACACGTATACTCAACTTTTGAGAGGTAATATTAATGACCGATGAGAGCAAGGACAAAGAAAAACCAAGGTCAACAGACCTATGTCGCGTGCTCTCAATTATTCTGAATTATGACCTTATGGCCTATATGACCTTACGACCTTCAAAACTTTCAATAACTCCCGGACTAACTTTGGTATTACTTTAACAATTATATCATTCGAAAGAGATTGTAAAAAGAACATAAGGGTTTCAATTTCCGTTTGAATCGGCCGAATAGTTACGATGTTATTGCCAAAAAACTCATTGAAAGTAAAACGGTTACCACCCGACCGACCGACTTACGCACCGACATAGCAACATGGAGTCGCGTGCACGCAACTAAAATTATAGTCTAAGGGAGAGCCGTTGCCTAGACAATTCTCTCACCCAATATCTGATCTGATCTGAATGTACATATTAACGAAATATTGGGAAGCAACGCTCATCACAAGATCCATTTAAATTAAATAATTCCTAAAAAAATGTTAGAGATTTGCTGTCAATCTATGCATTCCTGACTTGAAAATTGTAACATTCATCTTTCATGTAAATTAAGATCGCACTTTTAGTCGAAATGCCCAGAAAATGTATGTCTCATTTCACCATTGATTTTTTGGGGGTAATTAATAAATTAGCTCGTGCGTTATCATTAGTTTCTACTAAATCTAGATGTTATATATTTTTAAATATAATAATGCTGTTGATAAGCATGACCTTTATAGCTGTTATAGTCTGTTTGTTAAACGAAAGGTATAGAAAGCGGAAAATAAATATGGAAAAGAATTAGCAATAGTGTAGAAAACGAGAAACTATGAGGTTATATAAATAGGCAAACAAATTAGGGAATGCATCGTTCTTCTCAGGGATCCTCATGTTCGGGTTAGGGATGATCCGCCCATATAGTGAGGGATTTGAGACTTAACATCTACTAGTTTCTCACAAAGTAGAGAGGGCACGCTTCAACGTCAGTAGAAAGAATACACATATCGTCCTCCGGCATCTTAACATGTGACTAAGCACATATTCTGGTTTACTGGTCTGGTAATCCACGCTCCCGAAGATATTACCACACGAAGGTAGTAGTGAGGATATTAAATTAATAGCTTGTAAAAGTCGAATACATAAAAATTCTGTTCCAGACGCAATTAATTTTGATAATGGCCGAGTTCTTTCAAATATTTGTGTGACAGAAAATGAAAAATAACACTATATAAATAAATGGAGATATCTACATAGCCAGTGCCGAATTAAGAAAACCACATAAAACCCTTTTTGATTGATCAATTAATGAGGAAATAGTACCAAGGGAGTTTAAATAGACAAATGTGACTACAAATTTTAAATAAGGATTAAGACTAATCAAAAATATTAATTAATCGCATATTTCATTAACTTCTTTTGTGGGTGTAAACTCATTGAGTCTATGTATTATTATGGACCGAATCGTGGAGCATTTGGAGTCCCAAAACCCAGTAAATGATAGCTAGCATGGCTTTAGACGTCAGCGCTCGTGTTTGAGTAATTTGTTGTATATTTTCCCCAAATGGTAGATAATTATATAGTTTTTCCTAAAAGTCTTTGCTAATCTACCTAAAAAAAAGACTTTTAAGGAAGTTAAAATCGCATGGGTTAGAAGGTAGTGTATTTGAGTAGGTTAGAAACTCGTTATCGGACAACAAACAAAAAGTAGTGATTAATGCGATTGTGGGGGAATTCACCTCTCAGCTTACCCACGCTACTAGCACCAAACACGGGCCATACAATGATATTTCCTGCCGAAATTCCGGCTCCCGCTGACGCGAGCGAGAGCGAAAAGTGAACCTTTCTCTTGGCTTCACCAGATAAAGGTGTTAATTGTCTCCTTTCCTTTTCTGCTGGAAGCTTAGGAACAAAACCCTTTCCTAAATAATGGACATGACTGATTCCCTAATTTACGGATGAATTAAACCAGCTTGTCGGGAGAAAAAAGATTAATTAAAATCACTCAATATCAGTACAGACGAGTAAAGCCAAATCTATCCTTATCCGCTTCCGACGGAGATTCCTACCAAACGATGCTCTACTCTCCCGCTAAAATCCAGGGTAATGGTCGTCTGCATTTGAAGGCAAAAGTGCGCAGCTGACCACTCCACTTGTTGATTCATCGTCGAGTTGCTCTCTTCGAAGCCTACTTCTCCAATCCAAGCCTACTTTCCTCCAATTCTTGGCACGTTTTTATTTCCTTCGCGAAACTTCACCAAACTTAATTAACTTCGTACTTTCTCAAACTTTAACATAATTCGAGAAGCATAGGTCTCGATTCGTATATAATTGCAGTTTTTACAGTGCTTAAAGTAAAGCTAATCATTCAATTCACTAAAAGCGATTGAATTTTCAGCAACTATTTTCGCTGAAGTAAGGTCTCTGTTTATATGGTACTATATTTCCGTATATTTATTTGATATAGTTAAATTAATTAATTTCTCAAATTATGCACAAAATCCAATCTCTTTCGTTGCAACCTTCACGTTTAAAATATTATACATTAAACGCCTTCAGATTTCACTCCGACTACGAGGCGATTCAAAGAAAGCAAATAGCTTTTACTAGCATACAATTCAGTGCCAATAGTACTAGCAATTTAATTTCCCGAACTGGGCATATTTGTGTTCGGAATCGTCCATAGGATTAACTTGAGTTGGACATTGGTCAACACCGACGTTCCTTAGAGATTTGTTCATATAAGTTGTTGTGTATAGTATACATTGAAGTGCCATATGTCACTATATAGGTACATAGTATCGCATAGGACTCCCATTAGATGGGAGAAGTGCAGCAACTCGATGTGGCATCGATTCCATAAGTGGACGGACAACTACTATAAAGATTTTGAATCCTCGATATCTATGCACAGTTCTAGATATTTGTAGGTGACGAATCTTGGGTGCAAAAAGACCTGGAAAATCACGTGCCAAAAATGCTCAATTGGGTTCATGTCGGGTGAACGTGGTAGCCACAGAATCTCCTCAGAATCCACCAAGGACCAATTCTGGCCAACTTGAGGCTCGATGACATGCTGCATTATCGCGTGGGACTATTCCATCCTTGTTGCATGGCCTAGATTCAATGAATGGCGAACAAAACCTGCAACATAGCGGTCACCGGTTAATGACGTGTTTAGGCAGGCCAAGTGTTCTCAACCTATGTCACGTAAAGACACCCCACATCAGTATGGAACCAACACTAGCTAGCATTTGCCTTGTTCGCAACGGTGGTCTATGACTTCATGGGATCTTAGCTATAACCGAATCCTACCATCAGCACGAAAAAACTGATACCTAAACTCATCTGACCGGGTCACATGTTGTCAGTACCCCCAAATCCAATTATCGCCGCCGTCAAGAGGTGAGGTGCGCCACTGTGTCGAGTGTCGTGATGTTAACGTGGGTACTATGGTATATATTTTTGCTCCCATAGCCAATGAAGGAAAATAACGTTGCACTGACTTGACCATGTTAGTCTGGTACTTCCTGCATTGAATGTGTATGCGATTTTGAGCCAGTGTTGAATGTCCGTTACTATAGAAAAAATTTAACTAGACACCACTGACCACGATCATTAAGTACTCGAAGTCAACATCTGCCTCGTCCACGGTTGGCAGTAATGCCCTTCATGAGGTCATCTCGTAGATCGAGGGATGTTGAATTTCCGTTGTTTCAAAAATGGAATGACCCATCCATCTGCCACCCACTTTAATTCCCCGTTCAAACTTAACAAAGTTCATATCATATTGCCTTGATCAACCTATCCATTGTTCGCACTAACCCACAAGATGTCAGATCACGGTAAATTTGGAATACACAATCATCCACTTCAAGGAAATTTAATGATTCTATTTTAGCTCCTCCCCGAAGGGGCGGAACACTGAATAAAAACAATGAACATTTTAGCTCCTAACAACGTCTGGCAAACGCAGTGAATTCAAACCCTTAAGTAATTATTTCGAAATGAAATACTTCGCCCTCATACCCTCCTTTAATCTCGGGGGATGCACATCCCCCCATCCCTGACCCGCTATTTGTAATCAGCTAGTAGGATTCGTTAGGCGCTCAAATGTTCATTGTTTCTATGCCGTTTCTTGACTTCAGACATATAAGCCCCGCCCCCAATGCCAATTAAATAAATCGTATTTTCTTTAAGATTAAGTAATATAAAATATCCATATCCTCTTTTAATTCAGAAAAAAATCTCTTCGAAATTATATATGATACAATATAATGTGATTCAAAATAACGATGTGACTGTGTATTCCATATTCAGCCAGATGACAACTGATGCAGGTTTGCGAATTTCCACGATGTCACGGTAATCGAGCGCCTACCTGAAATAATGGATTAAACCTTGTTAACTTAAGATTTAACAGTAAGATAACTCATGAATTTTCTCGCAAAAGGTTACTCAAATATAGAATAACTTAATCTAGCAAATTGTTAAAAGCCCCCCAGTGGAAACGTTTAAGAAATGGCTCATAATATTACTTCAATATAACATCCAAAATGCCTTTAACTGATATCTGATGTACACCTTTTGTTTATCCCATGTGATCTCCTCCTACAATCCTTTCCTTCCTCTTTTTTGGACTGGCCTCGACTGGGTAGAGCAGGATCGACGTGTAGAGTAGGATCGAAGAATAGAGCAGGATCGAAGTGAAGACCAGGATCGAAGTGTAGAGCGGGATTGAAGTGTAGAGTAGGATCGAATGGTAGTTCAGGATTGAATTGAAGAGCTTGGTCAACTATAGAGCAGGATCAAAGTGTATATCAAGATCAAAGGGTAGATAAAGGTCCAAGTGCATAGCAGGATCGAATTCTAGAGCAAGATCAAAGTGAAGAGCTGGATCGACGTCTAGAGCATGATAAGATTGTATAGCAGGATCCAAGAGTAGAACAAGTTCTAATGGTAGAGCAGGATCGAAGAATAGAGGGAATTCGAGGTAAAAGGCAGAATCGACGTGTAGAGCAGTGTTGACGAGTAGCATCGGAGTGAAGAGCAGGATCGAAGTGTAGAACATGATCGAATGGTAGATCAGGATTGAATTTAAGAGCAGGATCAATTGCAGAGGAGGATTGGAGTTTAGGCCAGGATCGATGGGTAGAGCAAGATAGAATTTTAGAGCAGGATTGACGTGTAGAGTATGATCAAAAGGAAGAGCAGCATCGAAGTGAAGAGCAGGATCGAATGGTAGATCAGGATTGAATTGAAGACTAGGATAAACTGTGAAGCATGATCGAAATGTAGATCAGGATCGAAGGGTAGATCAAGGTAGAAGTGTATAGCAAGTTCGAAGGGTAGAGCAGGATCGAAGATTAGAGCATAATTGAATTGTAGAGCAGGATGGACGTGTAGAGCAGGTTCCAAATGCAAAGCAGGATCGACGTATATAGCAGGATCAAAGTGAAGAGCAGGATTGACGTTAGAGTAGGATCGAAGGATAGAACAAGATTCAAGAGTAGAACATGTTCGAAGTGTAGAGCAGGATCGAAGCATACATCAGGATCGAGTTGAAGAGCAGGATTGAAGTGGTGAGCAGGATCGAGTGCAAATCAGGATTAATTGGTACAGTAGGATCGAATGATAAAGCAGGCAGGATCCATGAGTAGAGCATATTCGAAGTAAAGAGCAGGATCGAAGTGTAGAGCAGGATCGAAGGATAGATCAGGATTGAAGAGTAGAGAAGGACCGAAGGGTAAATCAGTATCGAAGTGTAAGGCAAGATCGAGGTGTAGCGCAAGATCGAAGTGTAAAGCCGGATGGAAGAGTAAAGCAGGATCAAAGTGTAGAGCTGGGTCGAAGTGTAGAGCAGGGTCGAAGTGTTGAGCAGTGTCGAAGTGTTGAGCAGTGTCGAAGTGTTGAGCAGGTTTGGTGTGTAAAACAGGATAGAAGAAGAAAACAGGATCGATGGGTAGAGCAGGATTGAAGTTTAGAGCAGAATCGAACAGTAGAGCAGGCTGGAAGTATAGAGAGGATTGAAGTGTAGAACAGGATCAAAGAGTAGATCAGGATCGAAGAGAAGATGCAAGATCGAATTGTAGGGCAAGATCGAAGTGTAGAACAGGATCGTAGTGAAGAGCTGGATCGAAGTGTAGAGCAGGATCGAAGTGTAGAGCAAGATTGTTGTCAAAAGTAGATAGATGAATCTAGAAAATAGAGAAGACTCATTTTCATCCTTGTTTTTTCTTTAGAATAATTTGCTTTCAGAGTTAAACAAAGCAATATTTTTAATTCTGACTTCCACATTCTAAAGATATTATACATCCTAAATTAAGGTTAGACAGATTTGCTTGTTGCAAATACAGTGAGGGATGACAAATATTTGGAAGTTCAAAATGAGTTTATTTAAATTATATTCAACTGTAGCTTTTTTTTGGCATCATATACGCATATTTTTAGTTACTATTTTTTTAGTGCATTTAATATAGAATAAAGACATTCTTCAAATGTATATGATATTATAAAAAACAGGTTAGGGTGGAAATAAGCTTTTGGGCACTAGATATAGGAAGCCTAACATTTCTTTGTACCCACATTGTTTGTTATAAGTACTACCAGGAGGTTTTTAGTCGCGGGCGACTATACATCTCAATATGTACTCGTAAGTCGGTCGGTCGGTCCCCGTTTTGCTTTTTATTGTTTTGGTAATAACATTGTAACTATTGGGCCGATTCAAATAAAATTTAAAACTCTTATGTTGTTCAACATTCTCTTTCGAATGATATAATTGCCAAGGTCCCCTCAAGGTTACTCCTAGATCTATCGAATGTCTTGTAGGTCGTACGTCCATAAATCAGAATCAGTGAGACACGCGACATTTTGATCAGCAGACCTTGTTTGGGGGACACCTGGTATTAATTATGAGAATATAAACGAAACCTATTTATGAAATGTTTATCATTCCTAAACTCAATTAGTTAAGGCAGACACGAGATTTTTCTTGTGCTAGATGATAGTCAACCGGCAATCAAGCGCTGAATTTTGTTGTAGTGGGAGGAAAGCTGGGAAAGAAGAAAGTGAGATCTTTCATCAGCTGTAGCGTGAGTACGGTGATTTATGTCCTAGTAGGCAGTCGCCAGATGGGCTCTAAAAATAGTAATAAATAAATCTTCAGCTGTATCTAGATGTCCTGCATGAGATGCCCAGTAGTATATTTTCGATAGGACGAAGGTTTGGCTTCCGTTGAAAACCAACCCCTCTTATACCTTACGGGGGGAGGGGGATTACAACGATCAAATTCCAGTCTCCTCATTTCCTGGTACTCGACCAATCCCGAAAATATACCAAGCGCTATGTTTTGTTGCTCTGCAACAAAACATACCCAAACACTTCGTCCACTGGTGTCTCTCCTCTAAATAGCAATGGGATCACTGATATTAAGAGATAACATTGCTTTGAGTGCTTTGTATGAGCACTACATGTCCTATACACTTCGCTGTATACCCGTTTGTGTCTTTTCATCTCCCTCTCTTTCGAAATTATTAACCTCTATTATTTTTCCCGCTTCCAAGATAGTCTCTGTAACTTGGCACAAAGGGGTAGCAAGATCAATACGGTAGTGCATCCCTCAGCGAGTCTCATCAGTGAAATCCATTTGTTTTAATATAATATTTACCTAACTCTCTATGTCTGCCAGCACTTATGATTATATATATCATTGCGTTTTTACCTCTCCTAAATTATTTGAATAATTTAGGAAACAAATCGAACTTGAGTTGTCTTCTTATCAGAAGGAAAAAGACAACCTCCTTGTCTTAGCTACTTGAGAACTCCCCCAAAGACGGGTCAGAACCTAGGCAACCAACTAATATCTGAAGGATGCCCTTCAGACCCCAACGTACCCAATTAGCTGCTGCTATTTATCTTTCACACATTTTCACCTCCTAAATCTAAACCTCTTACTGTACACATCTCTCCTTACAAACATCATGGCGATGCCCTTGTTGGTTCTCGTGTCTTAGCTGTAAGCAACAACGAGGCTCGAGAACTTAAATAAAAAACGAAACTATTCTTCATCAAGACGATGCAGGTTGTTAATATGGTCCTGTCCTTTCTCGCTCGGGCGTCTTAGCTCCCCGAAACGCTACCGTGGAGTGCTGGACAATAATAACAATTGGAATCTGTAACATTGTCATTCTCTTCTTCGTGGCCATTCTAGATCCAGCGTTGGCACTATAAACCATGATTTATGACAATGGCACCAATGCAGGAGTTCTGCGCTCGCTAATGGCATTTCGAGGGCGAGACAGAAACGATTCGAAGTTTATATATTTGGAAACAGAAAGGGTTTTTATTATTGGTGAGAGTTCACAACAGCAGATTGTGTCTCTAATGTTTTGAGGAGGAGCGGGGGGGGGGCGACATTGGCAATGAGAGAGGCACGAGAAATCTCTAAGGAAAAATAAAGAAAATAGTCAAAACGCTTCCTTGATAGCTCTTCCCCTAATTGCACCTTTCTCTTGTCGCTGGAGAGAAGCCATCGAAAAACCCGGATCAAACGACAGAAAGGAGAGAGGGAAGTGTGTTAAAGAATGACATAAAAGTAAAAATAGTATATAAAAGAAAAATAAATACGGGGGCAAAAGAGTAAAAAGCTTAATAATCTCACATGGCCAACTTCAACCTGAATTAGGCCGATAGCGAAATACACCCATTCAGTCCACAAGGCCACTGTTGAGCAATAATTAAGGCCATAGGATGCCAACCTGGCGAAAGGGGCGGAGAGAACAGGGCAGGGGTACTCATAACGCCCCGATTTAATAGAAATGCCCACACTATAGGGCACGGAGGCGAAGAACACATAAAACTCGAATTTGGGCATGATTCCAGGCAAGGTCTCATAAAAATGAATATAATAGTTCGCTTATCTCTGGCGTATGTGTTTGTAAAGGGCATTGGGCAAGAGAGGTCCGATAATGAGGAAAAGAGCAGAGGGACGAGAAAAAGAAAAGAGCTTTATGGGCATCGGGAGT